>JASKGO010001746.1:0-12949 GCA_030556065.1 Holobus sp. GC000080
TCGAGAGCGGAACTTTCGCGGGGCATCAGAAATTTTAAATAATGAGATTCGAGGCTCGGCGGATTATGCAGAAAATTGAAAGAGGCTAGCAAAAAGAGATCCAAAAAGGAGCACCACTTTTATATTCGCCCTCCCTCTAATATTTTAAAACTGGAAGCAACGGCGAAACTGTTTTATATTTATTAACTTTATCTCTATTATGGAAAGCGTGGTATTAAAGTAAAGTATCGTTTATCATTTTCGCAGTGACTACGCTGATGTTTCATAATTCTTTTTTTTTTGTCGAAAACCCAATTCTTATTTCGCGTATAACAGCTTAAGATATACTATATCAGGCGGAATACTATAAAAAAGTACAAAGAAAATACAAAAAGAAACATAAATTTCATATTACTCGCTTATTTTTATCGTTTTTCTGTAGTTTTTTTTTAGCTTTCTTTTGTTTTCGTTCAGAAAAATATTTGCCAACTAAGTAAATATTTGCAAATATATAAAAAATAACTAAAATTAAAATTGAATTTTTCAATAAATTACATTGTATTTTTATGTTTATTTTGGTTTTGCAAAAGCAATCTAATAAAACTTTCATCGGAAAAAGTTTCCGCTGATGCAAAATGTTCAAGGCTCGATATATTGACAAAGTCATTAAAACTAAATTTGATAGCTTGTTTTCGCAAACTGATCAATCAAACCAACTTATAGCTAAAGATGACACCAAACTTAGAAAGCAATTCTATTCCATCACTTAATGTTAATATTGCTTATGGAACATGGAACAAAAATTATATTTAGTAAATTACAAATTTTGCTATGCATTTAAATTATCGAATATAATATTTTATTATTTATTAAAACAAAATTTCAAAATTTCACATCAAACGAATAATTGCAAAGCAAAAATGGTGTAATTTATTAATGCTTGCAAGGAGATCTTCAAAGCTTGAGTTTTGTAAATTAACAAGGCAAATTAATACTATATAGTTATTAAGTACACACTTAGAATGTTCCGAGAGTAAGTTAGTTTGAGTCAAGTTCACTAATAAATTGAAGTCATATATCTTTTAAATGGGTAGCTATATTAATTAACCTATTAACTAAACTAAATGCACTTTTAGTTGCGTTATTTACACTTCGTTAAACTGTAATTTATTCACTTTAAGTACTAACTTTTTCTTAAAAATTGTTTCTATTAATATTTTTTGTTGATTCTAACCGGAAATGACCCCAATTTTTTATTTTTCAATGGCATTGGTATCTGGTTTCACTTTTTTGGATTCTAAATGTAAAAGTTCAGGTGATCTAAAATGGAGCCATTTGGAAAAATTGACACACATAATCAAAGGTGGCTAGGAAGAATTTAAATCCATTCTTATCCATTAAAAAGATAATAAAAAATTGAATTTTTAAGCACCACAAAAACTAAAAATTAACGAAATGCCCATTTTTAAACTCAGAATTGTCCCTAGAATCGAAAAAATAAAATAAAAAAGGACTTAGTGTCTTTTACAATTTACAAATCAAAAATATATCGTTTCCGATAAAACCTTAAGTACTACAATACTGAGAATTTTGTCTTAGTTTGTTCACTTTTATAAAAATCGATTAGTAAATAATAAAAAAATGGCAGGGGTGGCCCTAAAATTGTTATTATTCGGTCTATACAAGAAGTGTCTCAATTATGTCAACTTTTCTTAAAAGTCACCACTTAGATTCTTTAATTTTTAGTCCTTATTTTATAGCTCATTTTGTTCTTTACTAAAATAAAAAAATAAACAATCATCTAAGATATTTTTTATTTCCGGAAAAGAGCTTTAAGTGCTCTGCGTCAATTTCTGTAGTGCAATATGAAAATGAAAAGCGAGTGCAAGATTTAAGTCAATTTTCCACAAAAGTCAGCAGGTAAATTTTTATAATTTTCGCTCTCAATTTATAGAGCATATTATTATTTATCAAAATCAAATATAAAATTTCATTTATGAATTTCATGTTTTCCGGAAATATTATTTCAGGGCGCGGTATCCATTCTGGAGCGAATAAAACATACAAATCTAATTTTCTCAAAAGACCCTACTTCGATTTTTAATAATTTACTGTCAATTTATATAAATCCATAATTTTCCGATTTCCCGTAAATAATTTTTAATCACCTACTATCAGAAATCTTGCAATAAAAAAGAAACTCAGAAAAAAAAATTGTAGGCCTAAAAAAATATTTCACTTAGGCTTAATATCACTTTAATTTTTCTTTACAGAAACAGGATAATTATAAAAGTACGAAACCAAGCAAAACAGCAAGTCATAAGCGTTAGAGAAAATTCGTCGGTTCTTTCGTCGAGAACAACAGCAGCAATCATTAAATATAATTTATTGAAATTGAACGGAACAGGGAGCGCGAAGAGCAAAGTGCACGCGGTATGGCGGGCGTTTGTATTTTTATTTGCTCTAACGCGAAATTTATAAGGTCTAGAATTGAAATCGATTTGCACTCGAGGTAATTATCCTGGCACAATAAACGAGTGTAGGCATTAGATGCAATGGCGCACTACTATTGTTCGTTCCTACTTAATTTGCTTTCGGGCTGAGGTCGATTACTGGCAAAACAGGATGCGTGTATCCTCTGCCTCTCTGCCTCTTCCTCTGCTGCCGCTAACACTGCCACCCCATACACCACCCTTATTCTCTATCTCCTTCTTTTAGCATCCGTTCCTTCTCCGACACCGACACCCTTCAAGCCTACTGTACTACTCGAATTATACTTATAATACATGCGATGCGAAACCCTTAGTGCCCTCAAACCGCCTACGATACACCTCGAGGGTGGAAATGATGCTTAGACAACAATTTTTCAATTTTTCATATTCAATTCCTAATCAGAAAGTGCTCTTAGAAATCACGTTATTATTTTTTCTGCTTATTTGTTACTTTTTATTGAAGCCTATTACAGGGAAGCAATACAAAAATGGTTCGCCCCTTTCATTTCTTAATGTGTCGAACATTATTTTTATGGAAACCTATGTATTCATATATGAATGATTACAAAGGTTCTGAGTTTCTGTTTTAATGCATTAATTCTCATGGTAGGACACTAAAATATCAATTCTGAGCTTTCAAAGTTTACTTTTGCCTCTTTTCCGTCGATATTTTCGAGAAACCGGCAATACTTTGATACAATTTTAATTTCGATTTTGATAACGGATTATGTTTTCTATTAATTAACTGTAAAAATTTAATAATTTAATTAGCAACTTTGGAGAAAATTTGATTTATGTGTCCCACTCGCTCATTACTCATTACATTATAATTGGACGCCGCACATATAAAACTAATTTCCGGGAAGAAAAAAAGTTGCAGAAGAAATTTTACTTTCGATTTTGTTAAAGAACAATGTGCTTTATAAAGTAAGAGTAAAAACTAAAAAAAAAATTAACGGGTGTCTTTTAAGAAAAGATGACATTAAAAAGGTACTTCATTTCCATAAACTGTAGGATCGGACACCGCGCACTTAAAAATCATTTCCGGAAAAACGAAAAGACATCAGTTTTCTTTTCAATTGCATTTTAATAAAGGATAATTTATCCTACAAATTAATAGTGAAAATTAAATTGAACAACGAAAATATGGTGAGGGACTGCAGTTGGGGTTTAATATGAGAAAGTCCATAAAAACAAATGAAAATCATTAAAAATTACTATTTCGATCGATTTATTTTTTTATTTTTAAATTTTTGTGTTATTAATATAATCATTATTCTTAAAAAAAAAACGAATTTGATACTAAGATATAATATTTCTGACGGTAATTTAAAATTAAATTAATAAAAAACTATTTTGAAAAAAAATTAATTTAAAAAATGCTCCACGAAAGCAATTTTTTCCATATAATTGCTTTGATCGGTGTTATTAATTTATTTAGTATAATTGCATTGATTGGCATAAATTTCAATTTTGAATCCCTTCCGCCTTAACCAGAAATGACACAAATAAATTCAATATTATATTTCATAAAAATTGATTTTTTTTAAATTAAATTTTGCTAGTAAATATAAAGAAATGAAATGAAATAAATGGAATTATGATTAAAATAATAATAATAATAATAATTTAAAGCGAAATTTTGAAATCGGCAATAAAGATTTAAAAGCGAAGCAATTTCGCGCGCCTCTTTGGGCGAGAACTTCGACGACAGTGTAAATTATGGCGGGCCACTTCTAAATTAGTTTCGGCGAAACAAGTCTGCAAAAGAAGTCGTATATTTCTTTTCATGCGCCACAGCTATATAGTACTCGCGGAACTTATTTTGCCAACTCATTTTATATGCGGCTCTAAATATCTACAATATGTATTCGGAAAATAATTCATTACTGATTTATGTAGTACATAGTACACACTTAGTGGAAATACTAAATTTTACTGTTTCCTTCCGTTCGCTTTATAATCCCTAAGCTCAAGAAATGGACAAACATGAAACATTTACACATTATATAAAGTGGCCTTTAAATTTATTTTTAAAAATTTTGTCTGCTTTTTAAAATCCAACTGTAGAGGCTTATTCAAAATCAAACAAACCATTAAAATTTACAATAATTATTATTATTATATAATATAATACATTAAACAACAAGAAGATTAACTAGAAAATTATTTAAAAAAAAAACAAGAAAGTAATTGGAAAAGAAAAACGGCTTATTATAAAAAAAATCTCCACTTTATGCTTTTGACTACCAAATCAATTTAAAGGTTTCATACGAACTTTTATATTCTTTAATAAAAGATAAAATTAAACGATACAGTAAAAAATCAACAGAAACACAGGAAATGAAGGAGATTGCATTATAAAAATAAACAAATAATACAAAGAAATAATAAGTCTTGTTTGTACCATGCTGGAAAACAGGAAATAAATGGTATCCAAGTAATGTAAGACATACTTCAAAGTGATGTACATAAATACAGGGTGTCCCAGCGAAAAGTATTCAGTGGGAATAACATGAAAACTAATCATTTTAGGAAAAATCCCTGAGACACGTCAATTTTTCCTGTTAGGGGGACATCTTTTGGAATATTTCGTTATGGCGTATCAGTCACCCCCTGCCCCCCACGGCCCCCGACTTAAAAATCTTAAATGGCATAGGGGGTCGAGCGACCCATCATTTTAAAGAGAATATTTTTTTCAATATTTTAGTGAAAACCGCATTTAAATCGATTCAATAGTTTTGTTGTAATTAATTAAAGAAATTGATACAAATTGCCCTTGTTTTGATTAGAATCCTGTTGCAAAATAATTAAATCTTCAGCATTTGAAAGATTTAAATACCATTTCGAAGAATTTAAAGCAAATTTAGTCTCATCAAGCTGTAAGAAGTTATTCCCAAGTTCCAAATTTCATATTCTTTACATTACTCACTTACAAGTACATAAATTATACGAAATTATGAAAATTCTGGATGCCATCAAACTAAGGATTAGTAACTTATTGCAATTATAAGGGTTGGAAGTTATTTAAGTTTTCTGTTGCTTTTGTTTCTCTATATGGAAACTCTAAAAATATTTATCGTTGAATTACCAATTACGGTTTTTCGTGTAGATTTTTTTACAAAAAAAAAAATCGACATATCAAATAATAATAATAAATCAAAAATTTAGTGTTCCATTTGAAAAAAAAAATATAATTTTATTTTTTAAGAATTTTTTTTCGAGAACGCGTGGTAAAATTTTTGTTCTTGAATTATATCTATTACAAAATAAAAGAAATGTTAATCGCTGCAGTGGAATGTTTAATTAATAGTACAAAAGGGAACTGGTTTTGTCCTTCTCAAGCTTTTACGGATTATAGGCTTCGCAGTCATTAATCAACTGTTTTACTCCCTAGAGACGGAACTATTTGTGGTAAAACCGTTATTTTGCACCGTCAAATTTTTTTTGTTATTTATTTGTACATCATTATTGTATTTTTCCCTCGGTTGTTAATTATACCCAATACCCATTCATTATCCCGAATAATAAACTTTCTTTTACAACGTATAATCACTTTTTTGCAATTAAAAAATGAAACGAAAAAATCTGTATATTTAACAAAAATAAAATAACAATCTAAATTAGTCTTAAGTTAACTGTAAGCTTTTTTTGCCAACTGCGACTCGCGTGAATTAAACGGAACGAAAGTGAAAAAAATGTAATTTTCGCGAGCGCCGCATGAATTTTAATTTACCTAGAATAATAATTGTTTTCTCCGCACTCCCGTTTGCTCACTCAAAATTAAAAACAAACACAGAGTATTGCTCTGTTACAGTGTTTAATAAGTGACGCAAGTCGCAAATCTCATTATTTCCGTTTGTTAACTCAAGGGCCCGCGTCGGTGTTCCGTAAAAAATTGCCCGAATCGCATGAAATATTCAGTTGTGCTGCCAATAAGTACTTATTTCTGAATAAACATGCTGTAAGATGTTTGAAAACTGTCGAACTTTTAATGTACTTACTTGCGTACCTGTTACAGTTTACCTTCGCTTAAGTTTCTTCAATATACCTACGTCTACGTCCAACGAGAAGACGCAAGGAGCGTTTTCTTAAAGGAAAAAGTTTCGGAGTCGAAGCGTGAAACTTCACTTTTTTGCATATATTTTCCTCTTAATGAATTAGTCGTTTAATCAGAAGAATGTTGTAATTCAGTTTTATGATTGGATGTCTAAGTTTTCTAATTTTCCATTGGAAAAGGAAATAAATTAAATGCGCCCTGCAAAAATACATTAAGCAATTTCGACATTGATACTGTCAGCGCTGGCACTTTTAATGAAATAAGTTTTCCAAGTTTTCTCATCATTATATAATTCCCGAGTCTTAATAAAATTCGAAACAAATAGAAGTCTAATTAGTTTTTATTAAGATGCATATAATGTTCTTTAAGCGCATTCGCTAAACGGCTTTCCGTAATCAGCTTTTCCTTCTCGACTGATATCTGCTTTAGATTTTAAGTAAATGAAAGCATTTTAATTAAGCAGCAAGTGGGTGTGAGCTTTGGAGAAGATTCTTACGCATAAATTCATATTAAGTGGCTTCGGTTGCACGCGGAGGCGAATAAATTTTCAATGAGAAGAGAATACCTATCAGCAGACTTGTAGCCAGACTAGGCTATACTATTATCGAATGCATTCTTAATGCATTCCATATACGAATAAGAAACTTGCGAAGACAGAGGAAGAATGAAGATGTACATGAAATGAAATTGAAATACCAAGAATGCAGAATACGGAATACATTCCCTCATCGTGTTTTCATTTCCGCATTTTGCAATAATAGCTCCGGCAGAATGCGCTGAAATCTTTCTATTACTTCGTTTCGTTTTTACGAAACAGTTTGTTTTCAAATATTAAATGTTTTCCTCTAGAATTTATTACTTTTTTAATAACTATGTATTTATTTTGCTTGAATAATTTCCAGTCCTTTTTCTACTATGTTTATCTGTGTAGTTGTTTCTGTTAAAGTGAATTTAGAGAATAAATTTTGAAAGATTTGAATGTAATTGCAATATTATTAATTAAATTTTACAAATTTTATTATATTTTTTAATATCGGTCGTCTATTAAAAAATTCTGTTTTAGGGCGATTAAATGAAATACATTTGACATAAGCGCTATAGGAATGATTACACCGCACTTATATTTGCCGGAAACCGGATAAACTAAAACCAAATTTTATTCTGGACTTTCATAACCGACAATTTGCTCAATACATTAAGAGAAAAAAATTAAAAAGCAAATAGGGAACTTTTGAGAAAAATACAAAAAGGACATTAAAAAAGAGATTTTTGATTTTGATAAAGAATTTGTTCTAAAAAATGAAAGTAAACATTTAATAATTTAAGGCATTTGATAAAAATTGCCGTAAATATTGTAATAAATGAAATTTGGAAGAAATTTTAAACTATGTATAAATTTTAATAAGTTTCAAAAATGTATTGAAATAATATGTTTTTGTATACCAAAAATTGAAAAAAATGACAAGAAATATACTCCATAATTAAAAATAAATAAATAAATAATAACGGTTTTAGCAATAAAATAAAAGCAATATAAATTTTAATTGCTGCAAACGCTTGTGCTTGCGCTCAAAAGACATTTAAAACAACGAGGCGTCGCTTTTAGATTAATGAAACCCCTTTAAAGATCGTCAGCGCTACCGAGCAGAGCAGAGACGAGACGTGCGAATCAACAATCAACTCCCGTACTATCTATGCCGCCGATAATTCCACTATTACCGCATCTCCCTTTGAAAGCCACCCCCAATCCCCCCCCCCCACTTCAACCCCTTTCGTCTCTCGTTTATAAATGCCGACAACTTTTCCCGATGCGAAGATGTGACCAGATTAGATCGAGCAACTTCTCCACCGAGCTCCTTTTTTCTAATGATCAGCGATCACCTTTTATTACACACTGCAGAAGTATAGATGCTAGAGCGCTATTACTTACACAGTAATCGTTTGCCCGGTTTGCAGTGCTGCAATTGCACTGTTGCGGCTCAAGAGACAAAAGGGATGGAAGCTAAGAAGTCTGAGAAAACAACAAGTATAGTGCGCACCGAATTAAAAATCATAAAAAGCAGTAGTAGGAATCTCTTAAAAGTTAATTGCAACATAAAAGCAAGCGTTAAAAACATGTAAAATGCTTATTCTCTAAAAGCCACCCGTCCTTAATCCTTAATCCGTGGAAAACAAACCTCTAAAGCACTGGGTCAAGAAAGACTCCAGAAGGGATATTAACAAAGTTTATATTTTGCGACCTATTTTTTTTTTTTTTTTTTTTTTGAAAAAAATTTTGCATTGTTTCCATTTCGGTTTTGATTTTATAAAGATTTCAATCATCGGTTTGGATGTTTTTTACTGCATTCATTGTATAGGTTTATGTATAGATGTAGTTTGAGTTTTATGTATAGTTTGAGAAAGAGTAATCGCGGATCGTGAGAGAAGACAAAACAGAGCAATTTTCTTTATTTACTCGACTGATCCGAGATCTGTGCGGAATTTACTTCAATCGGTGAACTCATACGCGGAGCAAATGATCCATTAATTTCATTATTCTGATTGACTGACTTTCAACAATCAAGTGTGGCAAATAAAATAGTAGCAGCATCCATTGTGTCTCCCTGTTGTGCGTTCGTTTCGCTTTTCGGAATATAAATACACACGACAAAGCGCGATTTAGAATTCGATGCCGTTGCAACTGCATCCGGTAAATGCAAATCCTTATCGATTTATAATAATTCATCGAATAATATTTCGAAAAATGTTTGCTTTTATGGAAATAATAATACAGACTATACAATTCGGTACTATAATAACGAGCAATATATTCAATATTAATAAAATAGCATACACAATATGGTAAAATATTATCAATTTTGTATTATATTGGTATTATTTCAATAAATTTTTTTGATTATTTTAAGTTTTTAATGATTAATCATTAAATTTGTCCATTGTCTGCGAACAATTTAAATCCATAAGTAATGGCTAACTAAGATGAAATTTAAAAATTGAATTTTTGAGCATTTCAAAAATTAAAAATTAACGAAATGCAAATTTTTGAACGCAGAAATCACCCTAAAATCTAAAAAAAAGTAAAAAAAAAAACAAGGCTGGTGCCATTTAACAATTAAAAGAATTAAAAGTTATGGTCATTTCCGCTAAAACCGGAAGTAATAAGAAGTTAAAACTTATGCCAATAAATAGGAAATAATGCCTTTTAAAAATGTTCAAATTCTTATAAAACCGGTTGATAAATAAAAAAAATCTCAGTGGTGGTCTCAAAATAATTTGGGACAGAGATAGAATTTTAATGAATTTATGCAAAAAAATCATGTAGAAAATACGCCAATTAATTAGTTTTGAAAATAAAGTAAAATCCATAGACTGAAAACAAAAATAATTCATTTTAAATTTAATTGTTGACAATGAACAATGAATATGCTATAAATTTAAAGAACAATAGATAAACATTGAGTAATACTAGGTTTTAAAGCAATCTCTAATTAAATGCACGGTAACTTTGGTCTTCCAATTATAAAATGAACAATGATATGCAAGCTTTATAAAATTTAATTAATTAATAATAAAGCCGCAAATATCAAACTTTAATCTTCACATTTTTCCACTTTTAATGAACTAATTTACAATAAAAATCCTTTATCAACTTACTTTTTTTTTCAATTTTAATTTTTAAACAATATCTAATAAAAAAAATCAATCTAGGTAAAACAAATTGCGAAACAATGGATTTATCAAATCAGTTCACTTTTATCACACTATAAATGTAGCGATATAAGTAATCGGTATTTGGAAATTATAAATAATTACTGTGCATTTGTTTAACTTTCAAAATGGTGAAATTAATTTTGATAATTTTGGCATTAAGCACTGCTATTTTCGCATTTCCTTCTAGAATTGTGAATGGCACTAATGCAAAAGAAGGTGAATTTCCATTCATAGTAAGTTTTTTTTTTCTATGTCATTTTTTTCACTCATTTTTTATAAAATATTAAGTTTCTAAACGAAAGGCAAAATTTTAGGTTTCCCTAAGGAAAAATGGACGTCACAGTTGCGGCGGTTCCATTTTAGATGAAACTCATATTTTAACTGCCGCTCATTGTGTTGCTAAAAGGTAAAATGGTTAAACCTTTTTTACATTTTTTTTACAAACAAAAAAAAATAATAATTTACTGCCTAATTTTAGTTCAACAGACGTTATGAGTATTCAATATGGAACAACGGATTTAGAAGACGAATTACATGTAGTAAAAGTAAAGAGAGCAACATGGCATCCGGAATACGACAGGGAAAACAACCACATTAATGACGTTGCCGTTCTCGAGGTAATAGTCATTTAAAAAATAAAAAAACTTTAGAAAAAACACACAATGCAAAAATAAATGAATGAATGATTTGTAGCTTTCTTCGCTGATAGAATTCGGACCAAATGTGCAAGCAACTAAATTGCCGGTGCAAAATGAACCAATTCCCGAAGAACAACCGTCCATTTTAGCTGGTTGGGGTAGAAATGAAGTACGTAATTTGTTAATTGAGAAAAATCTGATTAAAATAAAGGAAAAAAAAGGATGGCCGCACCGATCCCAAATACCACGTGTGCTCGGGAGTTGACGGGGGCGGCAAAGGACAATGCAATGTAAGTGTATTTAAATCGAGTGGAATATTATTGTTAGTGTAAGCGAACGGCAGTAAAAGTGGAAGGTGCATCGTGCAATAAAATCGGATTTCAGGGCGATTCAGGAGGTCCTTTGTATTCTAATGGGATTCAAGTCGGAATTGTTTCTTGGTCTATCAAACCGTGCGCCCGTCCTGGTTATCCGGGAGTTTTTGCACGCGTCTCTTCCTATACTGATTGGATAAGGCAACAAACTTTTTGATTTGTTTATTTAATTTTTTTTTAAGGTTCTGACTTCAGAAAGACAAACAACACTATACAAGTAAACAAACATCATATTACTAAAAAAAAAATTATCCTTTTTTTATTCTTTCGGTAATAAAATTTCATGATTCTTATTGTACGAGGACAGGAAAAGGTAAATAAGTTAAAATAGGATAAAAAGTATAAAATGTTTAATTAAGACAACAGATATGAAATACCATCGTTGCTGAATAAAAACAAAATAAATTATTTTAAAAATTAATTAACCAACTGAATTCTAAAATACGAAATAAAAATAAATAAACTACAAGAATTTAATATAAAATATTCATATTTTCATCAATACATAGTTGAGTAATTTTTCCGATTGCATTTTTGTGCAATATTTCATATTTCCCCTTATTTATGGATAATATTTTATTCATAATTTGGCCAGCAGCCTAAATAGAATATATTAAACAATTTAATAAATAAATTACCAGAATTCTATTTTATTCACAAAGAAGTAAAAAAAAACTGAATTTATCAAGTGCCATTAAAAATTACATCAATTTCAATGAATACATTTGGAAAATAAACTTTCCATATAAAATAAAGCAATAAAATTTCATAAAATCATAAAAGATAAATGCACAAACACTATGCATAATACATGAAATGTATTCATTAATGGAAATGGCTTAAAGCAATAAATGAATCTGCACACAAAAGAAAAATAACATTAGATTATTATGCTGACCAATCTTTTTATTTCATTTTTTCATATTTTAGGTGCTCGTAAAAATGTTATCGCACTCAACAAATGGAGAAAACTCTCTTTTCATTGTCGCATATTAAATAAAAATTCTGTAAACACTAAAAAAAAAAAAGTATTTTTCACTGAACTTTTACCAACAGTAAATGTACAATGGGTTTCAAAAGGGATAGTTACAACTGCCTCCATGTTCATTGAAATCGGACTTTAAATAAATAAAAATTCGTTTGTTGGAATATACTGTACAGCATTTTCTATTTACAGTGAAAACCAGCGAAAAATCACCGCAGAAACCATCAAAAAGGAAAAAAAAAAAGGAAAAAAGAAAGGTTGTCGCCCGAATATTTTTTATTTTCTCTTTGGGGATGAAACATTTTTCAGTAATCCCGCAAAGATGAAAGCGGAATATGTTAACAGTGGAACTGATAAATCACACTACAGGGTGATTGATTTAAACCATACCCTAACGAGTTTGAAGCTCCCATTAGAGTTATGAATTTGAAAATTTGGTTATAACCGTATCCCTACCGAACGGATCTTTCTAAAATATTTTCAAGATGGCGGCACTTCCGGGTATACCGGAAATCGTTACCAACTTCATTATTTTAAATGGCACCCTATATTTTTTATTTTATTTTTTATTAGGTCTTAAAATAAAAATAACTTTGGTACAATTTTTATTTTTTTATCTTAATAACATTTGAAGATATTAATTTTTTTCTGCGAAAATCGAGATTTTTGGTGCTTCCTTTCAGGGGCTGTAATTTTTTAAGTAATTATCC
>JASKGO010001750.1:0-22689 GCA_030556065.1 Holobus sp. GC000080
AGGATGCAAGCAGAATAGGGTAGTTGCCGGTAATAAATAATTAGCAGAAATTACATTAAGTTTTATAGATTTAATTGCGAGGAATTCGAAAATCGTGTTCATTTTTTAATTTGTTGCTTCCAACATATAAAAATTAAATAAAATCAAAATTTAAAAATCAGCTGTTAGTCACGTGACTTGAAACGACAAACTGAGTCGACGCGACCTTTTTGACGTCAAAGCGTCCTAAACCTTGATGCACGAAATAGTCAGCAACAGTAACAGATATGTCTGACAGGACGGATTGACGTCACATAACCATTCGAGGTCACGGAAGTGTTTTGAAGGGAAATTCAAAATTTGAATTGTAAACTTAAATATTTGACAAACTAAATAAAAATTTTCACATTTATTGGTACGTATGCCTTAGTTAGATTCAAAAGAATTATTTTAGCCCTTATGTAAAAATTCGGCAACTACCCTATTCATTCTGATGTCAATTTCTTTTAAGTAACCTTTTCGGGTTAATCACCTATCCATTTATCAGAACTAAAATAATTCTGACAATTCTTAAGATGGAAATGCACAACATTTTTATTTTGACATTTGTGCAATTGGTGTTTTATTCTATAAGTGGTCAATCCGGTTTAATTCAATTTAGAGGGAATTTGACATAAAATCCCTTATAGTTGATTCGTACATGCCGAATATGAAATTTGAAATAAATAATTATTTGTTTACCTTAATAAAGAACCAATTGAAACAGATATGAATACCATAATTTTGGATAGAAATAGCATAAACTAAAGTTATGTTTCAAATTTGTTGTTCTTGATTATATTTTTTTTTTTGGCCCTTAAAATAAGTTAATTTGGTCAATGGTCATTTTAATATTTAAATATGTATCTAACTTTACAAAATAATGAATTTAGTACAAATGGTATATTGTTTTCTATTTCTGGAAATAGCTTTTGCCGAAAATAGAAAGAATTATTAATTTTTCAAAGAAAAAAAAATTCAAAGGACAAACATTTATTATTACTGATGACATCTTAACAAATTTTGAATCTTCAAAATTAGATTGTACTAATCTGGCATGATTAATCTTCCCGAGATCCGGGAAATACCTTTTGCATAACGTAACAGCGCAACTTATTTTCGCAATAAAAAATGTCCCGCGGTAAGAAAAACACGCAATGACCTTAAGGAATTTTTGATCGGCCGCCAACATATTTTCCACTTTTGTATTTTTTTAAGCGATACTCTTTCGATATTTTTTTTCCTCACTGAATGAGCGATTGCCACTTTTAACGCTTGATTAATTTCAATTATCTGTTGACCTTTTTTCCGTCTTCGTGTAAATCGAATTATCTCCCCGAGAGAATAATAACGGAGAAGGGAAAGAATTTTTCCCACTTAAATGTAACGGCGAAATCCTGGAGGCTTCAATTAAATGCAGCGTAAAAAATAATTCGTCTTTCGTTGTGGTGGATGGGAATGCTACGAACGTACAGATTAAATTCTTCATCGTTTTTTTCTCTTCTCTTCTCCCTTCTTCGCCATACTTCTTTTGCTTTCGGTTTCTTTCGTCTTCTTTCTTGTTTTTTTCTGCTTCTGCTTCCCTTGGCCGCAGAATTCGCGTGTTCACGTTTGCACACATTTACGGGAAAATACTGGAACGATAATAATGGAAAATTAATCGTTTCACAAATTGTTAGTGATTATTAATTTTCGTCTAAAAGTATAATATCCAGGGAATAATTTATGGTTTGCTATATTTTTGCTCTGGTATTTTTATATTTTTTTTGTATAAAAATACTTCTTTTTTTGCATTCTTAATTGTATTTACAATAAATTAAATTATATTGGATTCTAATTTATTAAATTGGATTAAAAAAAAACAAAAAAACATAAATAAAATTGATTTATCGTGTATTACTTTAAGTTTTTTTAAGTTATTTTTAAAATGTTGATTTGTTTGTTTTTAATTAATAAAAATTGTATGTTGAATTTGTTTTAAATCCCAAAAAGAACATTAATACAAATAATTAATATTTAATAAAAATGAAAAAATTAAAATTAAAAAATACTGCCTGGAAAAATAATGATAAAGAAAAAACAAACTTTTTTTCTAAGAAAAAAAATCAGGATTGAAAAGAGCAACATTAATAAAACAAAATCTCTTTTGGAAAAATATAATGCACTTTAAATCTTTCATGAGAATAATCTATCTACAAGAACTGAAAACACAAAAAAGAAAGAAACAAGCGTAAACAGCAAAGCGCTGTAGAAAGAAAATCAGCGGAGGAAGTAGTGTGTGGAAAAACAAGGGAAATATAGAGCGAAAGCAAAGCTGCGTAGAGAGCAGAGGTCATCGTCTCAGGTTTTCCACGTGTGTTGCCTTAGCGGTCCCTCGTTTTTTTTATCAGTGTCCTTCGTAGGGATCAGGAGGGTGGACGCGTAAATAAATCTCGTGTGCAATCGATGAACTGCAAAAACAACATTTCGCAGATTCGACACGGACGCCGAATATAAATCACGCCAACCTCATCCCCAAACTCCCTGCCACCGCAATTTACTCCCGCCCACCCCGAAAAAAGACAAAACACGAAAATCACTCTCCGAACTAAAACGTTGCCTAATTTTTGTTCCAGGTGAGTCCGCAACTATTTTTATCGCTTTATTTCCGGCGTCGCGCGCTCTTTAAATAGTCTTCTCGGTCGACCGTAGCGGGTCCATTCGGTAAGTTATAATAATATTATATCTATCCAGACTCCATTGATTGGATTTTTTATGTCGGGCCGTTTTTTTTTCCTTTTACGACTTCCACTAAATGGACTCGGCACAGGTTGTAAATCGAAAAGGGGTTGATTAAGTCTGTTTATTAATATTTAATGCGCGAATTTATTAGGGCCGCAATGAAATTTTGCCCGTTTCTATTGCTCCACCTTTTGTCCTTTATACAGGATGTCCATAATCTAATTTTTTGTTATTCTTTTAAAAGAATACTTCTTGTTTTTGTAAAAAGTATACCGTTTGCCTTTTGTAGCAAATCATTGAAAATTTTGAAGCTATTTAGAAAACAAACACCCTGTAATTAAAGGTGTGCATTATTTCGCTTCTGTTTTTTGTTTGCCAATGTGTCTGTGCGCGCGTTTATGCAGGGGATGAATCTCTTTTTGTCGTATATTAATGCGTCCTCACCCTCTTCGCTTTGCCTGTGTATAGAGCGCATAGTACATGAAGTTGGCGACCGTTCCTCCACCTCCGTCACCATAGCAAAACGTTAAAAGATTAATGTAGCCGCCTCCGAGGTCTGAGCTAGCGCGAGCACACTTCATCTATAACCGCATAACATTTGACAAGATAATTTATTCGTAGCGTCGGCGCTTAAACCCCTTTGCTTCGCCTATCGTTTTTGTTTCGGCTTTTAAACTTTTTCTCATGCGGACCAAATTAATAAAATCAACCTGCTCATTTATATTCTTTTTGTTTTTACTGGGTCCAATGCTGAAAAACCGTTAATTTTTAATTTAAATAGCTTATGCGTAATTTCATCTGAACTTTATATTAAATTAAAATTAAACAATTAATCATGATGCTGTTTCCTTACACTGTATTTCGTTTATTTTGTAATTACGGAGACTAAAAGTAAAATCAGCTTAGTTAATTTTGAATTTAGTAATTAAAAACAATCAAAATAAATCTCAGAAAAAAGGTCCAATGAAATTGACGGAAAATCGAAGCACTTTAAGTTGATACAATTCCACCGGTTCACCATAAATTACAGCACGTAGCAATACACAAACGTAAAGAAATTAGTTTGGAGTTGCAAGAATCGATATTTCAGGGTAAACGTTGTTCTTTTTGTTTCTTGTTTGCCGCGACGATATTTCAACAGCAGCAGCAGCAGCAGCAGCAACAACAACAACCGAATAAGAACTAGAGAATCAACTACTGCTGTTCATGTTAGTGCTATAGTACATGGAGAATAGATAGGCAACAGCCACCAGCAGTACACCCACACCGCGCCATAATACATCTGTCGTAGTGTAAAAAGTATTGCTGCGGTCTTTGTCGTTAGCGAATGATGCACATGCTTGATCCCCGATAATAAATGGATTTTGTAAACGTGTATATCTTGTGCAGACGGAATTACAGCCGTCAAAAATGATGGAGAGATGCTTTCTATACATTCTCGCTTTCTCGGCGTACCTCAGGTCTTTCCTTGCTACTCGCTACTATTGCCGCTGCTGCTGCTGCTGCTGCTGCTGTGTTGCTAGCGGCCCGATGATATTGCGGCCTCTTTTGCCGCCGCCGGAATCACCGGAATAATCAAAGTAGACGTCGCGCGAACGTTTTATACGTAAGAACGTAAGATACTAAGATATACGAGACAGAAGAAGATACATTTTGCAGATTAGAGTATGGCGGAATGGTAGCAAAGAGGATTGTTGCGGTGTGTGCGCTTGCGTGGTAGATTTGTAGATTTGCTGATATTCCATTAGGTAAATAGATGTTTACCCAAGAAGCAATAATAAAGTTTCGCGGCACGAGTTTAATATATGTAAAAGCGAGAGCAAATACACTTGAAATTGGTAGACATTAAATTACGGATTCGCAATTCGCAATTGAAATGTTGCCAAGCGTCTGCTGCTCTCTCCGCTAGCAAACTCGTCGTATTCGCTCTTTTTCGTTTATTCTCCTCAATATATAAAAAGTGGGCTTTTAAATAGCGATGATTGAATTGAAATTTATTACTTTTGGCAAACAGTGCAAAAAATCTCTTTAATTTTTTTTTGTCTTTTCTGCATTTGTAACCTAAATTTGCTTATTTTTTTTTTAATAATTCTAAATTGTTTAAATTTTTGTTTAATAGAAATGTTATTAATATTTTGATTTTTAAATTTATGTTTTATCAATGTTGAAAATTAAATTAAAAAAAATTTATGCTTTGTTTGTTCGTCATTTGTATAGTACTTTTCATTTTCCCAGGGATAGTTTTGTTTAGTCATTTCGCATATATGTACTCGCCGAGCTTGAATTAAAAATTGAATGCCTGGGGATTTATATGAAACAAGGCAAAGTATAAAAATACAGATTTGTCGTTTGTTTATTCAGGGTTTAGTTTTAAAATTCGTTTTTTATATTAAAATTTAATTAAATGTTTTACTTATAAATAAAAAAAAAACAATAAAAATTGTATGGTATTTTAGTGATAAAAAATAAAAACGAATATATCTTTCAACTGTTATTATTATAAATGATTTGGATAATATTTCTTTTTGGTAAATTCGAAAATCATGCCACTCATTAAATTGGTTTTGCCTTTTATTCAATTTTAAAAGTTCTAGAGGAAGAAAAATATTTTTGGTCATTAAGTAATTGGAATAAAAAAATATAAATTCAATTTTTTTGTTCATTAACTAATTAGAATAAAAAAAATGCAATGTCAATAGATTGTCGATGGTTGCTTTGCATTATTTAAAAGGCTTTTTGAAAATTTGCATATTCATTTTTTAAATATTTTCAATTCATTAATTTTCCAAAAGTATTTAAATATATATAGGGTAATCCAGAAGCGTTACAAAGAGAGACATGTTGCTTCTCAATGTAACATATAAAAAAAAAATGGTGTCCAATAAGTTAATTCAAATTATTTTCTAAGAAATACAGAATATTACCACCATAAAAAAGTATGAAACATTTCTATCAGGTAAAAATAAAAATAAATTAATTAAACATAAAACGTTGTTGTTTTATTCTTATTTTTTTTTACAATTGTAATAACAATAAATAATATAAAGTAATTTGAAACGAATATTAACAAGAGTCATTACCTGATGGCCAAGTTGAGTTTGAAGGGAATTAATAAAAACCAATTAAGATTTCAATAGAAAATACCGTTTTATTTAATTGAATAAAAAAAATTAAAAAACATTAATGACTTAAATCTGAATATTCGAATTTAAGTTATAAAAAAAGGAACTTTATAATATAAAATAACAACTGTTAAACGAAATAAGGCAGTACAAACATTTTTCAATTTAAATTATTCCAATTTTGGAATAAAATCCAAAATTGTAGTCATAAAATTGAATTGTTCCCCGGGATCACCCTGTATATAAACGAAATCCATAAATATTTAATTATAAGCAAGGATTATAAAACCCAAATATAATAGTTATGCAAACAATGATTAATAAACGCAATAGAACATAAACAATCATCGGTTTTCGTTTGCATTGCAAATGTATTTTCGCAATTTGCAAGCCATCAAGTGGAAAGCGTGTTGGTTGTATCAGGAACGAAGCGACGCTCACTCGTTCGGAGCGTCGATAGCTGCTGGGGTTAATTTGGCACCCTCGAAACGTATAGCCTTTCCTCCGTACCGAACGCGCAACAAACGTCATTGCAATTTCGGTATAACGATATTGAAGTGAAGAGCGAAACGAAACTGTCTCCAGCTCGTCTTGGTTCTTCCCTTCGTTTTCCTAAACGACAGTTATGGGAAATGATAGATCGCCTCCTTCTTTTGGAACACTACACCCTTATACTGCGGAGACACGTTTCGCGTACGTTCCTTGATTGATCGCAAATGGGTTTCCAGTTTTCGCTGTAAAAATATTATATATTAATAATAACAGAAGCGGCAAAATGTTTCTCAAAGTGCCACACCTTTCTGCTGCATTTTAACATTTTAAGAGATGAAACGGTATGGTTGTAGTTAGCAACAATGCAACAATAGTGAGATGTCTGGAGTATACGTACAGAGTATATCGTCGCGACAGGGTTCAACGGGTTTTGTTTGGCAAAGCAATTTATATAATTGGCAACAAACAGAATAAGCGCGCGGAGATGGAGTGCTAGTGGAGATATATAGAATATAAGGGAATGGAAATGGGGGCGGTTGGTTGCAGGAGAGGAAGGTGGAAGGTAAGCAAAGCGCGCAGAAGAGACGACGATTTCAAAGCCCTTAAAGCGTTAAATCAGACCAATTTGCATTATTATATGTAGAAGTAAAGTGAGTGGTATAGTTGAGTACACATTATGAAGAGATAGTGTTCTTAGTTTATAACTCTGTATAGGTGCGCCACCGAAATCCCTCGCCCTTCTGTCTCTGATGATGGCAATTTAACGAGTGTTTGTTACGACACACAAATGCGCTGGAAATAATTAGAAATTATGCCTCATTCTAATGCTATATTATATTATATCAAGAACAATTTGCACCAGTAATTGCTCTAATTATAATTACTTAATTATAGGCCATATTTTGAATAATTTTACACCTTAGTCCTAAATGTTTTCATTAATTATACACGGTGTTCCAACGAAAAGAGGCACTTCTATCTAAATTGTAAACTTTTTAATTTTTAACCCTTGACGTTTGATAACATGTTAAATAGGTATTTTTGTTTTGAATAAGTCAATAAAAGGAGCTAAGCAATTTATATCACTTGTCTTGAAAAATAATTTTCTTTGTTATAATATCGTTTATATAAAAATGTTTTTAAGTTAACCACAAATAATATTTTGTTATAATGTCGTTATTATAAAAATGTGTTTAAGTTAACACAAAAAAATTGTATATTTTTTTACAGCAATGGCCACTAAAAAGCTACCACAAAGATAATTAATGGTAATTAATGATCTCTAAAAAAGTATTGGACAAAAATTGAAAGAAAAGATTTAAACCACCGGTTAAACGCCGTTTCAGTGAATCCCCACTGAAAATTTTGAAAAAGCAATCGAAATCACAATCGAATCGTCAAATTTTTTAAATAATTTTACCATCTTATTTGGAATTGAAGGACCTTTAAAAGGATGCGTTACATAATTAGACACCGTGCAAATAAAATAAAATTGTAGAACTGGGTGCAAATTTTTGTTGGAACGCCGTATACGAGTATAAGCGTTAGGAAAATATAAAAATATAATATCTTTGAAAAAAGAAAATAATTCATTAAAAAAAGTTTCTAAGCTAATTTTGTTAGACTAACGCATACGTTAATTAGTTCGTAATAATTCTCCAATCATTATACTCATTAATTAGGTTTATTTCTGAATGAAATAATTAATAATATTCAGTAATTAGTAATCCTGGCAGCGGCACAATCAGCAAATGAATACTTCATTAAATCAATTATATTTCAAAGGTCTTAAAGGCTTAGGTACGTCTGTTATAATGAGCATCCGTACTTTGAAAAAGAAGATTCTTTGGAGAAGAATGTTTAATTAAAACTTAGTTTGCAGTCGTCTGAAATGCAGTTCAGTAATAACTTGTTGCAATTTAATATTTAATTCATATACTCGGTGTTGTAATTTATTCAACATTTATTTTTTCTTTCACTTTTTCATATAAATTTTCCTTTAAAGAAATTGTTTATTTTATAGAATACTAATTTATGGATTTTCATTAGACACGTTTACTTTTAGGATTTTTAACTTTTGCTTTTTGCTAATTGGTAAATTCTATGTTTGCGCCTTGTTTATAAATTTACTGTGCA
This sequence comes from Holobus sp. GC000080, assembly GCA_030556065.1. NCBI lineage: Eukaryota > Metazoa > Arthropoda > Insecta > Coleoptera > Staphylinidae > Holobus > Holobus sp. GC000080. Next base: position 8,490 of record JASKGO010001750.1, read on the forward strand.
AAAAATTATATGATTTTTTTTAATTCTGTAATTTAATTAATCTAAATTTTATTAACAATTAAAAAATAAATTAGAAAACAAAAATTGTTGACCCCTTTTATTTCAAACTGCTATTTCGATTGATGTTTCTTTCTCTTTAGTATTAATTTGTTAAACATGGCCGATTTTAAAATGTGGCCCGATTTTCGAAAATAGTCGATGAAAAGTTGGATAAAATTTCAATAAAGTACAATAAATAATATTTTTTTAAAATAATTATTAATAATTGTAATTAGGTATCAATACTACATTAAATTTTGTTTTCTTTCGGTGAGAAAATAAAAATAATGTCTATGGGACTTAATACTTAATACTTCGAAAACTTGGTGCAAAATTATTAATCCTACAAAAAATACATTATTTCATGTACTTAGATACGTTAAACAGATAAAAAAAAGTAACAAAACCCCCAGCTATTCAAATGGAAATTATTGCTATTCTCATTTAAGACTATCATAACACCTGCAGATAAAAAATAATTGGAATATTTTTGCTGACAACAATAAAAATCACAATAAGGGCTACCACACAGTGATTTATCGCCAAAATGGGAAAGAGAAAGACACTATGAGAAGTAAAGGGAAAAGCAAACGGGAATAAATTTGGGAAAATCTGTGCGGAGATTCCGTAGACGGTATAATTTGAAGAGAGAGTCGAACGAACGAATAAAATATGTGCATCCATAGATTGAAATAGAAAACCAAAGAGAGAGATTTCGTTGCGAAATAATGGGTTTCCCTGTTTTGAAGCTCTGCCAAGATTATTAGGCGAAATTGTATGGGGTGGAAACATAAAGGATGTATTTAAGTCTTTGTTCTTCCTATCAAAACGCAATATCGAAGTGTCCGTTACACGCTTCCCTTGCATCGGAACAATTTCCTTTTTTTTTCTCCTTTGCTTTCTGAGGACTTGTTGCAAGAGACCAGTGAAAATTTCAAAAGAGCAAAAATGTTTGCGAGAGAGCGCGCTTCGGAAAAACGAGCGATGATTAGCGTCCAATGTGGAAACCAACACAAAAGGCAACAACGGCAAAAAAGTGAACAGCGTATACGCTAACAAAATAGCCGAAAATAAAACAACAAATTCAATTATAATCGAGTTGTTTTTAATTAGACACACGTGAAATAAAATGCAAATGTGCACCCTTTTTTTCCCCTTAACCATCCGGGGTACTTAGTTATTTGCGTATGGTTTTTATTCATTCAATTTTGCCTGTTTTTTTTTTTTCTCTGTGTGTTATAAAACATGCTCTCGTTCGGTTGTTCCATACTAACATGCATGCATGCAAGCATTCATAGACCGTATATTACTCTGTGTGTGGGTGCGCGTGTGTGTGTGTGTGCACATACATATTTATTAATGTGCGCGCCCTTTATAATCTCGCATTTCGGCGTTATGGCAAAACAATAAAACGAGTGCAGCGCGACAACAGAAAGAGCGCCCTCGAAAGCTCGCGCTGGCTCTTTATTAAATTTCAATGTGGAAACAAGTGTTTTTAATTGGACTTCTTCCCGAGTTCTTTGTTCGAAAGCTATACATGTATATAGGTATACTACTACCACTTTGACGGTTCCGATGTGCATCGATAATTAGCTTTCGAGCGAATGCACTCGGAGCATATGTTAAAGTTTTCTTGCAATTGCCATTGCGCTTGTTATCTGCGGCCATAAGAATGTATTGTTAGTATTATTGCGCGTTTGCGGTTTCAATTGCTCTTTCCGTTGCGAAAGCATCTGTATAATTTTCTTCAAATTTATTTTACTCTTTGTTGTACACTTGCATCACTTTCATTGTAAAGTATCTTTTGAGAATTTCTTTTTATTGCAATCGTTGCAACCATTGCAAAATTTTCATTTTTGATTTGTTTTTCTATTACATATACTGAATAAGTTTTAATTTATGGTTGTCGTTAAAGGAAACGTAAATTTTATTAGCAATTGATTGAAGCTATATAAGTTTATTTACTTCTCGTTGTTACTTCTTCGTAATTAAATTTATTAAACTCTCTATTTCAAATAACGGTATAGTATAATGTTCAAATATTTGATTAATGAATATAAATAAAATTAAAGGGTTGTAGTAATTTCATCTTCCACAGTAGTCTATAGTATAGTATTTAATAGTAGTCTGTGCTCAAAAAAAAAACAAAGTTTGTCAAAATTATATAAAAAATATGAAATAAATATAAATTAAAATCACGTAAGAAGAGAACGAAAAACTAAGAAACTGACTTTTGACCAGCGTAAAAGGTGAATACAGATTTTACTTCAGCGTAAAATTGAGAAAATACTTGGTGGTGCTATTAATAAAGATGGAACCAAAATTTAAATTTTTTTAACTTTCAATAAAATTTATTAAAGTAATGAATTTTCATAGTGTATTCAATAATTTGGGACCAAATAAAAGTGCAATTTTTACCATAATTTGGGATTGAGGGAAAGGCCTTAGTGTGCAATGGCGTCCCTTAAAACTCGGAAAATTCCCCTGGGCACGGTGTGTATTGGTAATGAAATTAACAGATGCTTCTCTTCACGTAGATATGATCTTTATTTTTTAAATAATACACGCTCGTGACAAAAAAATCAAAACTGGGTGGATCATTTTGTACCACAATAAATCTAAATTAATATTTAGTTAAGATATAAGAGAGATCATTAACTTTTAATTATTTTTTGCCTAACCGTTTGAAAATTAAAAAAAAATTAATTTGAAGAAATGAAGTTTCTACATATTTTAATTTGTTACTTTTAATAAAGAACTTTAAATATTATAAAGATATTTTGGAGATATGATAATTTCAAGTATTTTTTAGTAGTTGTATGGCTTGAGCAAAAATGATTAATTTTGTTTCTTGTCTTAAAAGTTTTAGCAACAGAAAGAAGTTGTTATTTCGATCATAAAAAATAAGTTTTCAAAAGTAGTATTGTATAAAAGTAAAAGTAGTACAAAAGTTCAATTGCATTTAAATATAGAATAAAGTGCTTATTTAGACACAAGAAGTGTTTTAACAGTCATCTTTAATCTATCACCCTGTATATTTGAATAAAATTACAAACGCATCTATTTAATTTGCTTTCGTCTTAGAATTAAACTTTTTTTTTTAGTAAATAGGAAATATTTACTTAAAATAAAAATAAAAATTTCCAAAATTAAATAATTAAATTTTAGTTTAATTGTAAACAATTACAGGAAAACCTTCAACAAATTAATTAATGCTGCCATTATATTATTCGTGCATTTGTAAAATTTGTAGTTTATTGTTAAATATAACTAAAATCAAATTGTTCACAATTGGCTTACTAATCTAATTACGACCAACTGATTATTCCATATAAAATATAACGTCGCTTTATAGAATATACCGAAAAAGGAGTTTTACACAAAACAATTAATTAATGTATTGCTTTAAATTCGTTTATTGCAATGCTCCGCGCAAATTATTATATTGCATATCCGGTGTAATATTCACTGTTTTGTATGTCCATTGCAAATAACGCAATAATTTCAAATTTACAATAATCTGCAATTCGCTACAACAATCGCAGTAAACAAATTGCAACGAAATAATTTTCAATAAATTAATTTGACAGATTTACATAGTATAAAATAATAAATTCATTTTTGATTAAATGCATAGGTACGGTGTAACTATATATTATAATTATGTAATATTCTCTATATGTAATAAAATGTATATAGATGAGTGCAACATTTTAGGGTTAATATGTAAGGGCTGCTTGGTGTGGATGTGCCCCAGAAGTTGATGTAATAAAAATACCCGGGCTAGAAGCGAGCAGGCTTATAATCAGTGTCGGTAACGGAAAAGTACATTTCCTGGGGCTTTGCTCACGCTCTGCTCTCCTCTTTCTCCCTTTTACCGTTACCCCCAACGTCTCACCGCCCATATCTATCCGCTCCTATATCGGCTGCAGAATGTACAATATATCCTATTAGCTATACGGGTGTTCATTCACATTAATTAAGGCCGCTTCCTCTTAAGCTTTATGTTTCAATATTAAGATAAAATTTATTGCAGCCGACCGAATCGGTAAATTACTATAATTTATTTATTGATGTTTTGCATTATTTATTTATTTTTCTTATTTGAGTAATAGGTTAATTGTAAATGTACATAGATTGTAGATTAGGAAAGGTTGGTTGAATTGCCACTGTATTTCGGCTACATGATGAACCCATTGTACTTCCTCCTTTAATAAATTATCAAAAACATGACGATTTTCAGTTTTTCCGGGATAATTTGGGAATTCGAAGAGATATTCAGTTTTTATAAACGGGAGTATATAGAACATGCATTTCTGCCAAAATTTGCCAAAATTTGCCAAAATTTGCCTATTTAATTGAACTTCTATCTTAATTCTTAACAAGTAGAACCATGCAATGGAACTCAAAATGGGGCACCCTGCATATTATTATTAAAAATCAATATTAAAACAGAATACATTTCATATTGCCGTGATAGATATGAAGTACGATATGATAAAATACAAATTTTTAATAATATGAACTATAAATCTTGCAACATTTTGTTCATTAACAAGGCCCTTAATCTTATTTTAAATAAACGAATATTATTACAAAAATGTAACGATGAATACCTTTATAAAATATTGATTAATTTGGTTTTTCACTGGCTCTATAGTATAAACAAAAATTCTATATAAGTTACATTATTTGTGAAATGAAACTTTAAAAGCAAATAATAATTTGCTTATTACTATTACCATTAAAAGTTCCGGGGAGTCTAATGTAAGGTGTCATGGGTATGTTTATTAGCAATAACAAGGGGATGGATATTTTATGAATGAGTTTAACATAAAAGTTATGATATCAAACTCTAATAATTGTTTATTAAGAAGTTTATTCAACACTTTATCTTCCGTTTAGTTTTTAATTCTTTGCTTGTATGACACTTTTTTTACGTCCACAAGCACACTAATAATGAATAATAGTATAAAAATTATTTACCATATTAAAAATCTATTAAAGGCCGCATTAAATTTAATATAAAAGTAATTTATAAACTGTTAGATGTTTTATAAAGATGTCTATTGTATACCCAGCGCCTTCACATTAAAAGTCAATGTGAATTAACGGGTTTAAAATGAAAATTGTTTTAATGGATTTAATTTATGAATAAATTCGTAAAGTTTATTTATTATTAGTTATTGACTCATTGGTTTCGTTTTCTAAAAACAATGATTGAAAATTAATAAAAGTTTTTAATTTTTAATTAATTTTGCAACAATATTTGCATCTTATTACACTTTTTGACTTATTACTTCATTTATGATTTTAATTGGTGCTTGTGAATAAATCCTTGATTTAAGTTTTTAATTAGTATTTCTTTAATTTCTTATATATACAGACTGCAAAGAAACATTAATAAAAAATTTCTTAATTTTAAATGAATTTTATAGTGATTGCTTAAGTCATCCATTTTTAGAATTACCAGCGCCTTCACATTATAATATATTAATAGATGTTTATAAATAAACCTATTTTTGTTAATTATTAGTAACCCCTCGCTTATTTCTTGAAAAAATTTAATTAAAATTAAAAAAGGATGCATTATTTATTGTCAGTACATCACTCTTGGAGAAATGCCCGGCGCTTTCATTTAAATGTTTTTATGGTCATTTACAATTTGTATTTTGTTATGGTCTTTGTTTGTATGAAAAATTAATAAATTAAAAATTAACTAATCACATTTGCTATTAATTGATTAAATTCAATAATTTATGCATAGATAGAAAATAATTAAATCAATTTGCATTTATATTTTAGTTTTGCTAAAGAATTAATTGGTTATAGCTAAATTTAAAGTATAATAACTATTTAATCTTTTATTATTTTTTTAAATAAATTCTAATTGCAAAAAGCAGCAAAATAATTAAGTAAAAATATAACATTGAAATAGAAAATTAAGCACACCTCATGTAACATTCACTTTATGATGAACTTTCCAATTAGAATGATGATGTCTGATGATTTAACGGGAAGCAGAGTCTCGATCGCGTTTTCGTCCGAAATTAATATTGCAAATTTAAACCGGCGGATTACGTTATTAAAGTACGTGAGGTGCGAAATTGGCTCTGTAATGAGCGACTGCACGAATGGATGCTCTTCGCCAAACATCCAGCACTGAGCACATCCGCCGGGATGGCCGCCCCCCCGTAAATCCGATAATTGAGCCCTCTCGGTGTCTGTCTGCCGCTGCCGCTGCCGCTGCCGCTGCCCCTTGCTAAGTCCAACAACATATCACCTCTGGCACTGCTTCGTGTATATCTACAATACAGCTGTACCGTTCGATTTGTCGGCTGCATTCGATTCTATTGTATGGGTACATATAAAACAAGCAAACAGACTTTAATCCCGATGCTTGCTCGTCGAAAACGCATCACTTTATTTACTCAATTATTTACTCAATTAATCGATCCGATGCGTATTTTGAATTTTTCCTGGGAAAAGCTACGCTCTAATGATATGGACCGAATGGGTCTCCTGGGGCTTGGCTTTACGGCCCGCGCTTTGTGGTTACAAATGTCAATCAAGGGCTTTATTGATGGTGCTCTAAAGGTCTCTTTAATTTTGTTATTTGCTTTTTTTTTGCTACAAACAAATTTAATGCCTAATTACCAAGCATTTCTAGTCTATCTATAATGAAATGATAATATAAACTTATAAAAAAAATTAATCTTTAAAATTTAAAAAAGTATTTTTAATAGTTACGTACAGCGCCTTCACATTTGCAAGCATATTTATATTTATTAAAAAAATCTTCATAATTTTTTTGAAATTAATATAATAGATTCAAATTTTAAAATATATTAATATAGAGAGCAGGGGCTTCTACATTATAGATTGCAAGCTATAATTTAACAAATCATCAATTTTTTTTCCTTCAATAAATTAAAAAAGAAAAACTTGATTTTTCATTTGAAGAGTAATCAGATATAAATATTTATGGCAACCACAGCACGCAGTAGATACTGGTGAAAATCGTGTATGCATAAGAGGTATAAGTCTGGACGAAATGAAACAACGTGGTTCGCCTTTCGGATATAGATATAGTTATAAAAGCTAAGGGTAAAGCAGAAAAGTTTGATTGAAACAGCAATTTCGCTCATTTTTACGTGTCGTGTGCCGCATAGCCGCGTCGAAATTGATTTTCCAATATCACTGCGAGAGCGAATTACATTCGAAAATATGATAATTTGCATCGAAAGCGTTTCATGCTGGGGCGCGCATTTGTTGCGTTTAACCCAGAAAGCGGTGATTCTAATTTGATTAGAGAACTTTGCAAGCAGATAAAACGCGCCCGTTTTTGAGACGCGACTTTGTGTTTCTCTATCTATGTTTCACTATGTACATTTGCTAATGATATTTGCTCTAGATCTTCACATGCGATACATCTGTTCGAATATGCGTTTATAGGAATTGCGAATATTTTTTTTTGCGACCTCAAAACTTCAATGTGTTGCATTCATTAATCATCGCGGGAATCCAGTTATACGAATTGACCTAATTATTAATTAACAAAGTTGCTTATTAAAACTTTATATGATATTATGACGTTTATTTATGTGTATGGTTTGCTGAAACGTAATAAATTTGCTATGAATTATTCGGTCATTTTGAGGTTCACCCTTGGGCCTAAACAAATTTACTTAGATTTGTGTCCTTTTGTTTTATTTCTTTTTTTTTCTTGGTATATTACTTGCCGGTTTTATTTGTTTTACAATTATGCCGCTCTCTTTTTTTAAATATTTTAATTAATTAATTAATAATTTTATAGTTTTGTGTTATAATTTTTTCGTTAGTTCAGCGGAAAATATTTTTTTGACACAATTTTTCTTCTTTATTTACAGTGAATTGGAAATTCAACCCCTTCTTTTAATCAGTTTAACTCTGATCTTATTGTTGGAAAAGTAACAATTTTTAACCTTTTGTCTCTTGAAATTTAATGTTTTTTTTTTAATTATAAAATTTTATTTTCAAATTATTTGCAACATATTATTTATTTAGAGTTAATAGTTTAATGGTACTAATTTTATTCTTAAGTGAATGAAAATGGGTATTTTCTGATATTGTTTTATTGTCCAATAAGTTTAAAGGCCTCAAAAGAAGAAATTTCCACATTTTTTTTTTAAGAAGTAAGGTTGTTTTGAGGAAAGTATCAATTTTCCTTCTACGGATGGAAAAACCGATTGCTGACAGTAGCAATCAGCCAAAAGTATTTTCTACTGTTGGATAACAAATTATTCCAAAAACATAATAATATTTTAAGAAAATTAATTATGATTATTACCTACCAAAAGTATGAAATTTGTCTTCAATAAGTCTTTCTACGTCCACGTTTGTAACTTGTGTTGTAAATATTCATTTTTTTTTTTTTTCACAAAAGGAGATAAAAAGTTTAAACTGATTTGAAGAAAATATAATCTAAAGTTTGAATTTTCGATTTGATGCTGATGCTTTTAAGATCAGCAGAATGAACCAGTGCAAAACGTTATAATTTAAGTGAATATATTTCCATGGCGAAAACTAAGCTATATATAAGCATAGAGCATAAGATTTCCTCGTGTAAGCCAAGAAGACGACGTAAAGTTCGGAATGAGGAAACAGACTTAATGAATCCCAAGACCGCAATGTTGTTACAAACGAGCAGCCATCCTTCAAGCTAATGTGCACGAACATCAGTTTCGCAGCAGCTATACGCGAATTCTCGCGCGCACTTGTCTCGTCTCTCGCTTTGCGCCTCCCGCCAAAAGAATAAAACGAGAAACGACTCATTTTTCCGTCATCGGCGCTCTTAAACAATCATTTTGCACCGTTTCCCAATGTACTTCTCAGTATACCAGTAGTATGTAATAGCTGCATTCGTGTTTTGATTTTCAAGTAAAATTTATCATTTTATTAGGAGTGGAAAAAGCATCTCATTCGCTCGTTTTAGACGTTTTTCCACCCCTCGCTACGTGAATTTGCACAGTTTCTCCGGTGGTTGTCGACTGGTAAAGTATAACAGCGAACCGAGTAGTAGTTCGCTCTATATCTGCATCTTTCGATGGAAAGCTATTAATCTTCGTCGTTCTTCCGGTTGTTTTGCGAGGAAAGATGGCTGACTGTATCAATTTTGAATTACCGCTGCGAATCTCTCGCAAAACAAATTCTGCTTTTTTTCAGCACAAGATACCTTTAGTAGGGTTTTTTAGCTGCTGTTTTTATAAACATATTTTGTTTTTGTATAATTTCAGTAGATTTACTTGAAAAGTGAATTGTAAATTAGTAAATTGTTTTGTTATAAAATTAAAGAATAGCTTGTTTGAAAACTGGACGCAAATAGGTATTGCTTTGAAAAATGTCTCCAAAGCATTTAGTCAATCAATTACCTGATTAGTACTGGTGCTACCAGAAGAGTAATTAATTAAATTTCGGGCGACAACACAAAAGCAAAAAAGTACTTAGTCGAATCTTTTGTTCGGCCGAAAAGCGACGACGAGGGATTTTTCTTCAACTTTTTAATTAACTCTCGGTTTTTCGGAGAGCAAAAGCGCGGCCGCGGCAGCATCAGCAGCAGCAGCGGTAGCAGCAGGGACGCCATTTACGCACCGGCGGATCCGCTGCATCGAATCTAATTAGGACGCGTAGCAAATTAATGATGCAGCTTTTCCACGCACTCGCATTCAATAATAATATTAAATATTTCTGCTTGCATGTACTCGCAGTACGACTGGATGCATTATTGATGATTTCAAACTCAAAAGTAATTTAATTATCCTCTGCAGTGCGATCAAAAATGTAGGTAGTATCACCCGTTTCAATAAATCAAGGTACAAATACTATTCAAATTAATAAATTCCAATTAATTAATAACATGTCATAATAGATATTCCATTAAATTTTTTATCCTATTGTTTAAATTAAATTATATAAATTGTCCAGTTTAATATACTGATTAACTGTTTGGTTATTTAATTAAAATATGAAAGAGAGGGTACTACTTTTTATCTGAATGCGCACTGTTTATTAAAAGGTAATAAACGTGAACCCATTTATAATTAAAATTATTAATATCATCCGCACAATAATTCGAATTGATATATACGAGTAGGTAGAGACTTTTGTATTTGTGATGCTGATGAGCGAAATAGTGTTGGCGGGGCGGTATTTCGTGTTCGACCAAAGAGGATTTTTGGCGAATTACGCAACGTGCGAGGAATTAGCACGTTGCACGCTCGCAGGCAACACGATTCCGACTTTTGTTTCCTGATGGTGAAAGGTGGAGGCGGCTTTTTGTTACAGCCCACATGCCGATTTTCTTTTGTGCATTCATAACACGCACCATTTCCACGCACTCGCCTCTTCGTACAGAATGATTTACGTTTCCTTCAAAGCACTTTTGTCTAACTGGATCATACACACTGTTTGCCAGAAGCTGCTCTTGGCTTATGGACCAATATTTCAAATACAAAAAGTACTATTAGCTTTTTCAATTTTTTTTTGTCAACTAAATTTTTAACTTTTTTTTTGGAATACAAACCTTGTAAATTTCAATATCAAAATATATTGAATTTATTATCAGAGTTATAATAAATTTTTAAAAATAAATTCAAATTTCAGATGCAAATTTAAAAAAAAGTAATCGCTGAAAGGGTTATTCGTTATTTAAAATTAATAATTGAAAGATAACAGATGTTATAGAAATTTACTTAAAATATAATTCCTATAAAATAAAAGTGAATAAATCTTTTATCTACCCATCAACCTAAAAAAAATCAAGCAACACATAAAAACCCAATTATGTTTTATATTTAATAAAGATATGAAGGTATATAAAAGAAAATCTAAGCAAAAGGTACGTCCGTAAAATTAAGAGCTTATGAAAGCAAAATTTTAATTAAGTTTTTTCTAATTTATCAGTGAAGAACTTTTTTCGCCCTTAACCCTCATAAGTGGCGTGCATTTATAAATTTCAGCTTTCATGTTTACTCAGCTAATTACAAACGACTTTATTATCGTCATCAGCATCCGTGTGCTTTTTGCATTTCCACCCCTCGTCGCTCTTCGGCTCGTCTGTGCGTGGGTTAGTGTGTGTGTGTGTGTGTGTGTGTGTGTGTGTGTGTGTGAAGCGCCACGGGGGTTTTTGGGGGCGGCGTGGTGCTCCCTGCGCATATCTTTATCGGGGACGGCGGTGGATGTGCGCGCGGAACGGCTAAAAGCTTGCGGATTACCGCTCGAGGAAAACACTTTTTTATATTACTTCTCTAAATGAATCATAAACAACTCGCACACTGCGCAATAAGACTTTTGTTTCGAGCTTTTAACTGAAAGCTTTTGCACTTAAATTATATAGGCACATATTTACTCAGCGTCCTCTCTGCCGCTCCCTTAACCGAAAAAGGATTAATTACTTTTGCGTAGCGCTAAATTAGGACTCTATTTTCAATGTTTTCTGTTTGTTTGTTTTTGTAACTGTATACTCAAAATGATTTCGAAAGAATTTTTATGTGTTAATAATATAAGGGATGATGAGTCTGGTTTTACGCAACATATTTTCATGGTTTGTTCTCTTTCGTTGGTCGAGATTTTTATGTCGGCAAATTCCTTCAAGTTCGCTTCAACTATTCCGGTACCGGTGGAATGCATAAGGACCTCAAGACGTTGTCGCCCCGCCGGCGTGCAGTACGCAGTTACGCTCGGAAAAGCGTTGAGGCGGAACGAAAAAATCAGGATTACCCAAATTCCGTTCATTCATTTTCTCTCTCGACACGTGAAAAATTACTTTAATATCGCGAATGCATAAAACACCAATAAAATATAGGCTGTCTGCTCTTTTCCTTCTAAAATGTATGAATCGCTGTGCAAACAAAGTGCCTTCAAAATATCTCATTTCACGAGCTTCTTTTTTCGCTAAAGGAAATTATATTTTCGGTTTTTTCTTTTTTTGTGCTTTTGCTTTCTTTTTTTATTCTTTGTTATTTTTTGTACATGTTGTACGGGGTGATTCTGCAGATTCGTTCTGAATTTATTTTGCTAAATTATTTAAGGGTTCCGTTTGCAATAAGTTTTCAGAAAAAAAAATAAAATAAAAAAAAGTTTTATTTTCTCATTAAGTTAGTTTTAAAAGCAAATTTATTTCGAAATTGTAAACTTAATTCACTATTTATCATGATTACAAATTGAACACTGCAGAGGTTATGACTTTTTTTTTCATTTTTTGTTTTTTACTTCTATCGAAAGGACTTTTATTTGAAACAATATTGGAAAATTTATTTGGAAATTAATACTTTTTTATAGACTTTCAAAAAAGTAAAATATTTATTTTTATTTATTTATTTATCATGGTTATCGGACAAAGGTCTTTCCTCCGAAATTTATTTAACCTATTGATTTTTTTTTCTTCTCCGAAACTAATAAAAATAAAGATAAAATATATTTATTTCAAGGAAATCAGAAGAAGAAGAAAAAAATCTAAGTGCTTTTATCATCCTGTTTTTAAATACCTAATAAATATTGGTTTTTAGTAAAACAAGCAAAATACTATGAACTGAATGATTTTAATAAATTAATTATGCTTTTAGTTTGTTTGCTTTTAGTTGCTTTATAAATTAATTGAATTAAACTGCATAGTTAAAAATTCAAGAAAATAAATGTATGTAGTTGTTGCAAGCAACATACTTGCAAAATTATCCTTTGGCGAAAACAAGTAGCGAGCTACAAACATTTGGTGCACTAAAATCTTGTTGCGTGTAGCGAAGTTATAACATTGCAGATATAATACAACGTACAAAGAAGAATTCATTATTCCAATGCACTTGCAGTATTTGCAGTATCTGTTCTTGGTTCTTGTATTATCCGTTCATAATATTAAAATCAAAAGAAAAAAGAACAAGCTACATCCAGTCCTGTGATACACAACAAAGTTTTTCGATCGTGGAAGTTTATGTGTGCCCGTAAATTATGGAAATGCAAATCTTTTCGAAGCCACCTCCGACGATCGTCGATAACGCAAAAATCACGAATCATAAACCAAGAAACAGCCATCGACTAGAAGAGCTAGCTGGAGAGAAAGTGAGAGAGCGTTCGAAAAGCTATTTTATATTCATTGGCAATCAATCGACGGAAGGTCTTATTGGTATTTGATGGCGCTTTACTTCACGAAATCTATGCGCACAACGCACCTAGTACATGCTGCTTTTGCAATCGGTATCCTGTTTCAGGATCACTGTAACTAAACATTGCCTGAGTGCCTTACTAAAGCGACGGTTTTGCCGCAGAATGGATGAAAAGATATAGAGGATGCAAAACGTGCAGCAGCATTACTCTTTGCTCTCTTTTTTTTTCGCTACGCTGTTGTACGTAGTATATAGTAGTAGAGGTGGTCTTGTGCTGCGTTGTCGTTAAAAGTCCGCGCTTTTAAAGCTTATGATTTATTCGGCGGCATGTGCGTGATGTATATGTGCACTTATTTCCACTGGAAATTTATGCAAGTCTATTTACTCCAACTGCTTTATTATTTATATACAGTGAGTTGCTTTATGATTTAATTTATTTTGTTTATGAATGCAGTATTTATGATCGCAGTAAATAATACTTAAATGGCTCATTGTTTTTACATTTTCATTGTTTTTTTTTTAATTGTTGTTAATTTTAATTATTATATTTTTCCTGTTAAAGTTTTGGTTGGTTTGGAGACTTCCAACTTTAAAATTACAAAATTTGTTTAATTTTTTATGCTGGCTATACATTATTTTCTAATCTAAAAGCTCAGTTTTTCCTTGCTTGATTTCTAAAAAAGGAAACATTAAATGTTCGTTGTCCATTTTTATTTTTCCCAAGGCTCATCATCATCATTTCATTTTAAAATTCACTTTAATTTTACCGGATATTTAGTCCGTTATCTATTTCCAAATCAAAATTTCTTCTGTGCCTTTTTTGTTTCTTTCAAATAATAACGAATTTAGAGCAACCCTTGCTATTTTTGTATTTGTCACACAATTTTTATAAAAATTTACAAATTAAGATATAATCATTGACTAAAGAGTTTACATAGACGCGCAGCCTAGTGGAGAAAAGTTGGTACACGTTCTTCCATTGAGATTCCCGTTACTTTTCCATTGACCTTTTTGACCTTCCACTG
>JASKGO010001752.1:0-52242 GCA_030556065.1 Holobus sp. GC000080
AATATGGAAAACTGAGCGAGTAATTAGCAATTTTCAAAATTACGTAATCACCCCATTTTGGTTTTTATTTTTTTGTGGCTATAATTTGGCCTTAATCTTTACGGTTTTTTGCGAGCCCACCGGAATTATTATTTCTCAAATTTCTGTCGATTTAGTTTTCGGAAAATTGATTTTCCTTTCTAAATAATCGATGAGGAAATTTTTGAGTCCTGTCGGGGACCTCTTTGCACACTGATATCTCGTAAACTATGAGCTGTTGAATTTTTATTACATTAAAAAATCCAACCTGATTAAATTTGCAAATTAAATCTTTTTACAAATTAATTTTTAAGCCTATAATTGCTGAGAAAATCCTCTAAAACGAGAAAATGCATGGTATTTGTTGATTTTCCTTACATCCTGCGACTCCTATTATTTAAAAGTTAAAACTGCAACTATAATAAGAAATGAGGTTTGAGTCCAAATCTTTGTTTTGATTATTGTTATTAATTTTTTAATACTTTTGCAAACGATTTGAGTACTTTCTTGGCAATGTTAAGTGTTTTAAATTATAAGTAAGTGTATGTTGCGCTTTCTTAATAATATGTTTTTAATTTTTTGAAGCAATGACCACCAAAAATTAGACTGGAATTCATTTCTTTCACCTGCAACAATATCAAAGTAAAAATGTAATAAGAAACGACTAACAATTGTTGATTATTCCTTGCAGATTTCCTGATTTACCCTCTACCAAAGAGGTTTAAGATAATAATGATGGACTAATAGCTTCCAAAAGCATCTGAATTGAAATCCTGAAAGAAAGTACGGTTTGTTTTATGTTATGGAATTTCATAGAAAATTCTCCATAACCTTGCTATTGTTGATCCAATTTTTATAACTCTTTGCTTAATTATTAGCTCTTTAATTAAGGTATTAATTGCTGTATGTTTTTTATTAATGTCCACTTTTATTTTTAATTTAAATTTGAAAAATCTGCTGCAAAATTAGATATTTTTTTTTATTTTCTTTTTATACCTTATAGGAAATTGTATTTTATTAATTATTAAAAAAAAAAAAACTGATAAATTACATAAATTTTTAACAACTAAAGGAAAAAAATATATATATAAATATATAATTTAAGTAACAATTAATAATTAAACTATAAAATAAAATTACTTTGACATCATCGCATATAATTTTTCCCGATTAATAATAAAACAAGAACAAAGGAAATAATGTTAAGGCCACTAAAATAGACAAAATAAATGCCAATAGATGTTAATTACCAAGCAGAAATGAAGTGCATAAATAATAGATATGCAAAACAATGCAATTAATCAACAAATGATTGATTTTAATGGCGAAAAAAAATCTATATAAAGAAATGCTTTTCTCCAGTCTCAGAATACACAGAAGACAATTCCGATTCAGCAAAGACTAAAGATGTCTCATCGAGTGTTCATTATTTTATCGTTATTTATCAGTGCCCTTTCTGCTGCCCCGACTAATGCAGCCGATTCTCCGTTTCGTAAGAAATTTCTTTTTGTTTTAATTAATTTCATTTTTTATTTAATAAATAAATTTTCAAATGAATTTAAGAGAAAAAAATGAAAATAAATTTCAGCATCTTATATAAAAATCTGTCCGAGAAATGAGAAAGCTTGGCAGTGCATTTTGGAAAATATAGAGCGATGCAGACCGCACCTGGACAAAGGAATTCCGAAATTGGGCATCCCGTCGCTGCATCCCTTCGTGGTGCCCAAATTGGAAATCACCAGCAAGGAATTCGGCTTCGTCCTGTTCGACGTGAAAGTTTACAATTTGGACAAGATCAGAATCACGAGGGGCAGCATCGACTTCGATAACTACACTTTTTCCATAGATTGCGAGTTGCCGTTTTTGGTAACGAAATTCCGCTACGAGGCCAGCGGTTCCATTTTAAGTCTCAACTTTAAAGGTGACGGCTTCGGATACGTAAATGCCAGTAATTACTTTTAATACCATTATTAGTTTAATTTACTTCAACAGTAAAATTACCAAATTTACAATTAATATTTTCTCATAGCCGATGTCTTAATGCGGGGAAACCTGACGGGTCATCCGCAAGTTATCGACGGCAAAGAGTACATTGACTTTCAGCAGTTCGACTTGGACTACTCGACGGAAAACGGAACGGTCTTCTTTCCGAAACTGTTCCCCAATAAAGACGAGCTCACTGCCAGGACCAATAAGCTGATCAACGAAAACTACAAGCAGTTCGCTGAAGAATTGCGGCCTTACGTCGCCGAGTCGGTGGGCGAATTGCTGAAAATGATTTCGAAAAATGTCTTCTC
This sequence comes from Holobus sp. GC000080, assembly GCA_030556065.1. Taxonomy (NCBI): domain Eukaryota; kingdom Metazoa; phylum Arthropoda; class Insecta; order Coleoptera; family Staphylinidae; genus Holobus; species Holobus sp. GC000080. The sequence continues at coordinate 2,316 of JASKGO010001752.1, forward strand.
GAAAATTCCCTACGACGTCTTGTTTCCCATCGTCGATAAGGAATAGTTTTTGATAAAATGCTTGTTTTTGCAAAAAAGAATAATGAAAAATGCTTAATGCGGAGTTTTTTTTGCTGTGTATTGTCTTTTTTTAAAAGTGTTGGTTGCAATTTTCTTTGATTGTTTGTAATGGGGGACTGTTAATTTATTAATTGTGAATTGTAATTATTGTAATTGTAATCGAGAAGCGCAATGTTTGGAATTTATTGGTTTTTCTTTGCTTTTTTGTCAATTGTTGAAAGTAATGGCCAATTGCGTAAGTTTTTTATTTTTTAAATTTTGCTTTTGTTTTTCTATTTTTTTTTTTGCCTTATTGATGCTTTTTAAATAAATTTAAATTTATTTTGTTCACTTCGGTTTGTTTTTAATTTATTTAAAAGTATTTTTAAGCAGTAAAACCATTAAAAAAGTTTTCTTATTCCTTTTAAAAATTGTTTTTCTTTGAAGTTCCAATTAAAATTTAAATTGCGACATTTTTGCTCTTTATTTTTCTGCTTTTAATTGTTTAATTAATTCTTAATTAATTTAAATTTTGTTTTGTTAATTTTAATTTTTTTTTTAAATTGACATAAAAATTGCGAAAAAAAATTATTTAGTGTTTTGAAAAAAAGGTTTGCAGTATGAGAAGAGAAAAAAGGATTGTTCTGTGCAAAGGATGCTTTCAATTTTTCGATTTTAATTTGAAACTTTTTCTTTTTAAATTTGCGATTGAGATGTAACTTTATAAAAACTTTATTTTTTATTATAAATATTGTGAAAAAAAGAAATTTAAAAATTTCAGCGTCTTTTCTAAACATTTGTCATCGCTTCGATCCGAATTTAAACGACTGCGTGAAGAGTTCGGTGGAAAAACTGAGACCGTTGCTCGCCGAAGGAATACCGGAATTCGGAATTCCGTCCTGCGAGCCTCTGAGGATTCCGGAAGTTGTAATAGATCAGGGAAGTGGTCCTGTCACCGTTAAAAGCAAATATTCCGACATCAAAGTCTACGGTCCTTCCGATTTTCAACTGAACAGTGTCAAGTAATTTTCGTTTCATTTTCCTTCTCTATTTTTATTTTATTTTTTTTATAATTTTTTACATTAAAATTTAAAAGAAGTGTTTTTTTTACATAAAAAAAGAAATAATTTAAAAAAGTGTTTTTTTATATATAAAAAAAAATTAAAAAAAAGTGTTTTTTGCATAAAAAAATAGAAATAATGGTTTTAATTTAAGGATCGACTTGGATAGGAACAAAGTACGCATTAAATTGTGGATTAGAAAACTGCACGTTGTTTGTCGTTACGACATGAAAGGCAAAATCCTTTTAATGCCGATTGCTGGCTCAGGGGACAGCAATGGAAATTATAGTAATTTTTTTTAATTAGTTATTTTTTAATTAGAATTTAAACAATATTTTTTTTAGGTAATATTGATGTGACTGTGTCCATCCAAGGACAGCAAATAAAAAAGGATTCGCAAATCTATTTCAATGTTAATGATTTTATTGTGGATTTTAATATTGGTCAAGCGGAAATTAAATTGGAAAATTTGTTTAATGGAGATAAAGAATTAGGTATTTTTTGTATTTATATATATTTTTTATTTATTAATATTTTATTTTATGTTTACTAATATTTTATTTTATATTTAATTTAATTTCTTTTCTTATCAAATTAAAAAAAATTTTTTTTTAATGTTTTAGGAAATGCAATGAATTTATTCCTGAATGATAATTGGAGACAGGTTTCCAGTGAAATTAAACCGGTGTTGGAGGATACCATTGCTAGTATTTTTAAGAAATTCGCTAACAGGATTTTCCATCGATATTCATTGGATATCCTTTTGCCTAAGTAAACTGATTGTTTTTTTGTTTATTTTTTTTTAATGTTTTAAAATTATAAAAAATATTTTTTTGTAAATTTTTCTCATAAAAAAATGATTATTCTACTAGAAAAATATTAGGAAAACTAAATTAATTAATTTTTATTATGAATTTTATTGATTTGATATGAAAAATAAATTTCAATTTGAAAATATTTGTAATTTTTGATGGGTATTTGTTTCTTCTTATGGAATTTCTTAGAAAATTGTCCATAACTTTGCTATTTTTAGTTCAATTTTTATAATTTTTTGCTTAATTAATAGCTCTTTAATTAAGGAATCAATTACAATAAGTTTTTAATTAATTTTTAAACTTTTATGGAAAATATTTAAAATTTTCGATTGATTTACGATTGTCGTATATTTCTTCTTATGGAATTCCTTAGAAAATTGTCCATAACTTTGCCATTTTTCGACCAATTTTTATAAATTTTTGCTTAATTAATAGCTCTTTAATTAAGGAATTTATTGCAATTTGTTTTAAATTAATTTTTAAATTTTTATGGAAATTATTTAAAATTTTCGATTGCATTACAACTGTCGTTTATTTCTTCGCATAGAATTTCTTAGAAAATTGTCCATAACTTTGCTATTATTGGACCAATTTTTATAATTTTTTTCTTAATTAATAGCTCTTTAATTAAGGAATCTATTGCAATAAGTTTTTAATTAAAATTTAATTTGTTATGGAAATTATTCAAAATTTTAGATTGCTTTGCGACGACTATTTGTTTCTTCTTATGGAATTTTTTCGAAAATTGTCCATAACTTTGCTATTTTAGGTCCAATTTTTATAAATTATCGATTAATTATTAGCTCTTTAATTAAGAAATCAAATACAGGTTATTCAAAAACATTATCTTGATTAATTTCGAAAATAGATAACATTTTCTGAAAAAGTTTAAAATTTCGATTTCTCATTTTGATATAAAGAAAAAGTGATCTAAACTTTACTAATTCTAAACCGAACTTAATAAAACTAATTAAACAAATAGTTAACTAACTAAGCAACAAAACCAACTATATATTTATTCCTTTTAATACTTTTAATACTTTTCATTTAGAAATTTTAATTAAAAAAAATAATTATTAGATCCGAAAAGAAACATTCCATTGACTAATTATTTAATAATTTAATTAAATAAAGTAATTTCTTTGAGTAAAGTTTTTCAGTGTTAATTACAATAAAACAACCTACAATTAGCAATTAAAAAGAAAGCAATATCTTCTTCAAGAAACTTTATACAGTAATAAATTATAAATAATCATTTATTACCACTGATTACATTTTCGGAATCGGAAGTATAATAAAAGTAAAATCGTTTTAAGAATCCATTTAATTTCTTTTTTAGTCCAATAATAAATTCATTTATTTTATAAATCAATATAAAAATCAAAAACAAAATGAAAAAAAAATTAAAAAGTTGAAAAAAGTTAAAAAGAATGCAATTTAGTTGCATTTATAACCTTATGAACGAACAGTAGTTACATAATTTCTGCTAAGCATTATTTGCACGAAGCACGAATACAGACAGCTGTCTCAATCTACCAGAGGCTCTAATTAACAAGAACACATAAGAATATATAAGAAAACACTTTCGGTGCATGTGTATGGAGCAATTACACGCGCGTAATAGATCACCTGCTCTGCCCTAGCTGCGCTCTCCCAGCGAAAGAACGACAGAGAGAGAAATGCAACACTTTCACTTTTCTTCGCCTTATGTATATTCAGTATGTAATTTCAATACAGACGCAGACAGCACACAAGCAAAGAGGCAAAACAAGCACATTACACAATTCTCGTACTTAAAACCTCGTTGCAGAAGAGGAAAAAAGTTTCCTCGGCAGTCCCCCCGCATCTTGGGATTACATTTTTTTCATATCCTTCTGCATCGGAAGGTGCAAAGCGCGTATTAAGTATAAACGGCGCACTTTCTGGTCCACTCAGTCGATTATCGTATTGCTCTCCGTCAAGGAGGAAGTCCTGCTGTGATAATTTTAGAAATCCTCCGCGATTAAGAAATGTACAAGTGTCTGGTCGTTAATTTAGTCGTCCTCTTCGTGGTCCTGGACATCCTGGAAGCTTATCAAGTCAAAGAAGGACCGCTTTTAAATCACAGATGTATTGTCTTTTGAGTTTTCCTTAAAGAATAGGAAACTTTTCGCGTTTGAAAATTACAATTTGATTTTTTAGCACCCTGGCTTAAAGAATGTAATAGAACGGACCCAAAAATGAACGATTGTTTGACGTCTTTGTTTGCCACAATGTTTCCTGCTTTGGCTAAAGGTATTTGTTTTTGTTTTTTAGATTAAAAAAAAAAAGGTTTGGAAATTGCTGGCAGTTTTAGTTTTTTGCAGGAATCGACGAGATCAATGTCGATGCTTTTGAACCATTGCATCTGGACCTGGTTTCCGTCACCAAAGGCAATGGGGCTGTTACTTTAACTGGGAGTTTTTATAATTTAACAGTGGTGGGTCCTTCCAATTCAACTCCTACTTATACTGAGTGAGTTTTTCTGCTGCTTTTTTTTGACTTTTTTTTGTTCTTTTTTGTTTGTTTAGTTAGTGAAAATAAAGCTAAATAAAATTTAAGTTACTTTTAAATAGTAAAAAGAATTAATTTAAAGGAAAATTAATTAAAAACCACTTTTAAATAATTTAAAAACCAATTATAAAATTAAAAAACAACACTTTCAATTGAAAAAAAATTGTTTTGCAGTTTAAATTTAGCGAAACGTAAATTGAATTTCGGCATTTACTTGCCGTTGCTGGACATCAAGTCGCGCTACAATTTGAAGGGGCAAATTTTGATTTTGCCGCTGGTCGGACACGGAAATTGCGAGATGAAACTGTCGGGCGTCGACACGAAGATCAAAGCCGAGATCAGCATGCACCACGTCGAAGGCAAGGAAATCATTCGAGTGGACAATATGCGAGTGTCTTTCACCATCAAGAAAATCCGAGTGAAGCTGGACAACCTCTTTAATGGCAACAAAGTTTTAGGTAACCATTCCATTTCCATTCTCCACCGATTTTTCTTCAATATCAATTAATTTCTTGCAGGTCTAACGGTGAACTCTTTCCTCAACCAGCACGGATTGGAAATAGTCAAAGAACTGGAGGAACCAATCGGCGAAAGTTTGGCCCAGATATTTAAAGACATCATAAATAATGTCTTTACGAAACTGCCAACGGATTTGTGGCTTCCGAAAGAGTCGGACAATAAATGAAATATTTTCAGCTGTTATTTTTTTTTTTAATTTTTTTTAACTGCTTGAAAATTTGTTTTTATTGTTTAATTTGTTTTCTGTTCTTGGCATCCAAGGTTCATTGTTAATAAAACCAGTAAATTACATTTTCTAACGTGATTATTTTTAATTATTTTAACGCGCTTTGAGCGAGGGAAAACTTTTAAACTTTTGAATTTTTGAAATTTCAATGGAAATCGTTAGGCAACCAAAGGAGCACAACGGTTTTCCAACCGCTTTTCAACTTGAAGCGTTTTTCCTAACCTGTAATTTATATCGAATTTATTTAATAAACTTTTAAAGAATTCTATTAATAAAATATTAAATTATGCATAGTTTATTTAGAAAAAAATAATTGATTTTCGTGCCTGTAGTTAACCTGTGATTTCTTTGTTTAGTGTTCGAAACTTGCAAAATGTCCATCAATGTTACTGTTAGAGGCAATCCTGTGAAAATTCACAGAGGCACAATGATTGCTGGTGAAGCGTACAGTAACGAGTTTGATAAGCGACGAAAAATTCGATTGCAACAGGTCAATATCCATTATACGGCGGTTTTCATTTTTTTGGTGCATTTATAAATTTATAAACAAAAGCAAATTTTAGGTTCGCCAACAAAGCAGAGACATGGCTGAATCAGTTCGCAATAAGGTGAAGAAAGCCAAATCTTCGGATCCAACATCTTTCGAGCAACACGGGGCTGCAAAATTAAAAGAATGGCAGAACAAGAAGCTAATCGAATTACAAAATCAGTATGAGGAATGTCTACAAGACATTGGCTTAGGACACCTGCAAGCACTGCATGAACAGGAAGAAGAGGAAGAAGATGCTTTTCTACAGGAACAAATTAACAGACAACGTGCTCTGGAAAGAGGCAGAATTGCAAAGGAAAATTTACAGATCAAAAGAAATGAAAAGAATATTCAGAAGGCAGTTTCGCAGCAAAATAAATTGTTTGCTAGGGAAATTGAAAATGCGCGTGCTAATTTAGTGGCTAAATCTGCTGCGGAAATAAAAAGAAAAACTCCGAAGAAATCGAAAAATATGAAAAATTATTCTTTCGATGAAGTTCCTGTGAAACATATTGCCACTCCTGATAAAAATAATAAGACTAATACAAGGCTAAGTATTCCGAAGAGTCCTCCTAGGAAACAACCGATGCCTCCTCCGGTGGCAACTCAAAAGGATCTGTCTTTAACGAAAACTACTGCAAAGCCTGGGAGCAGTTGGCAAAGTAAAAATGATGTTCTTGCTTTAAGCAGCGATGAAAACGGAGCTAAAAGTCCTATTAGTAGGTTTTTCATTAACTTTTAATTAATTTTTAAATTTATTGTTTATTTGTTATTCAAATTTTAATGTTCTGTAAATGTAAAATAATTGTTTGTTGCAGGTTCCACAAAGAAATCCAAACTATTCGAAAAAGAAAGCTTTTCTTCAGCCTTATCAGTTGATTTGCCACCAGATACCAGAATATCAGATAGAATTAAAAACAGGCAGTTTCTAATGCAGCAAAATAAAATGCCTGATATCCCTGAAGCGTCATCATCTTCTTCGGATTATATTTCGCAAATGGGAAGTCTTCAAAATGTGCAAAGTGCCCAAAAAGTGCAAACTGGCTTTTGCAGTATTCCAGCTGGGCCAAGCCAAGAAAAACGTACTAAAACAGCAAGTGTTTCCACTAACGAACTGCCATCTCATCCAACTGTTAGCTTAAAAGAACCCATCGACAGTGAAAAATGCAAAGAATTCAAGAGAGTCAAATGCTACGACCACAACAATAAATTTTCCAGTAGTTATTTAACAGATACCAGTAACGTGAAGAAAATTCAAACAGATCAATTGGAATTTTGTAAAAATGCAGCCGAAGAGGATGACGAAGAGGAATTGCGCAGATTTTGCGAATCCGAGCGCGAAAGACTACTGAAAGCTGATGCAAGGGGCAGAGAAGCGTTGGAAAGAAGCAAAATTCGCAGGGAATACGAAACGTTAATGAAGCAATTACCGATTTTGCAACGTCAGGATCGCATGGCGAAAATAAATCCCGAAAAGGATAAGCTGCACATGTCGGAAACGCGTCGCAAAGAATTTGAGAAAACTAGACAGCAGCGTATTGAGAGCGCTTTTGAAAAATTAATGCCGAAAGCAGTGACTTTAATGCCCAAAAAGAAATCGCCGTCTAAAGGAAATAAAATTGCCAGGTCCCTTGTGAAGTCTTCAAATGCCAAGGATTCTTCTCGAAGAAGAGAAACGACTGAAAATAAGGAAAACAATGTTTCGAATTCCCAGGAGAATTTGCGTGAATTATTAGAAAAATTAAAACTCCAAAAGAGACAGCTAATGATGGAAGCTAAAGATTTGCCTGAGGATAGTAATTTTTATGAGTTAATTGACGATTTGGATTTTGTCACAAAAAACGGGGATAACAATGACTTTACAAGCGAAAAAAACAAATCTGAACTTAAAGAACACAAGCAAAAGAGACCTACTGTTAAAATCCTTAAGAAAGTTTTGATTTTGCAAAATACAAGCACTCAGACCAGTCCAAAGGTAACAAATAATATTGGTTTCCAAGTTAATGCCAATGAAGCAAGTCCAAAATTTGCAAAAAATGAACAGTCTTCTCAAAATTTAGAAAAATTTGTAAGTTGTGAATGCAAAGAGGAAAGCAATGAAAAGTTATGCGAAATATTAATTAAAATCCAACAAGAAGATGAAGCTCCTAAAGTTGTAGTTGCAAAAGCAACTGTGGAAGATTCCCAAAAAATAGAAGATTCTCTGATGGACTCAAAAATAAAACCTTTAAGTCCAACTAGAAAACCACAGCAAAAATTCGACGAAAGTAAAACTTGGAGAACCACTTTGGAGTCTTCAGCTTTGGGTCCTGGCCGAGATTCCACAGCTACATCAAGTACTTCATATTACAGTCCTCCGGAATACATCCAAAAATCGAATAGGCCAATTTCGAAGCAGAAATCAAAGCAAAAAGTGGATCCTCGCATTTTGAGAAGCATAAAACAACTGCTGGAATTGCCAAAAAATAAACTAGATGAATTGACTGGTCTCAGTACAGTTAGCGAAGTCTCAACGCCATCTTCAAGTGTTGTGAATGTAGCAAGTAACCGTCCTCAGAGTGGAAAAAACGAGGATACTTCGAAATTGAAGAAAGTCCTGCAGATTTTGAATCTAAGTTACGACGATTTGATCTCCAGCAGTTCGTCCAGCGGATCCAACGGATCTTCGGTTCAGTGTATTGAGCAGAAACGTCCTCTTAGGAATGACCAAAGGTCCGTGGGAACAGTTGGAGTGAGTAGCAGTGCTGGCACGCAAACGAAATTAGATGAAAGTGCAACGGATTTACAAATGGCCGAGCAATTCTCCAAGTGGGCCGAAATCTATCGGGAGCGCATCAATAATCTGGCCGCTATGATCGATAGGGTGCGAATGGAAAAGCAGCAAATTGTGAGTTCGCATTCGCTGTCCACCAATTCGAATTCTGATAAGGAGAACGCTACGAGTTACTTAAAGTTGCCCAACAGCAGCATAAGTACCAATACAAGTCCCGAGTCTGTTGAACAGGAAAGATTGACTAGCAAATTGCTTGATGTTAAAATCGGCACCGATAAGATTTTGTCGACCAGCGTTACGCAAACTGTTAAAAGTTCCGACGAAGTTGATAAGATGTTGGAACAAGCCGATGGCAACAGGGATTTGGTGATGAGGTATCTGAACCTTTTGGAAGTCGAATTAAGAAATCAACGAGGTGTTGAAGCAGTTCCTTCTACTTCAAAAGCTTCTCCAAAGATGCCAGAAGTGGAAAAGGTGGAAGAAGAAGATCTGCAAGTTGAAGAAAAACTACCAAATGAAGAAGAAGAGTTTACTCCAATGTTAGATATTCCAAAACTACCAAAGTTGACATTGCCAACAGCTCAAACTTCTTTTTGCAGCAGAAAACCACCGGTTTCTGCTAATGCTTTGCGCTTTATTGATGTGGTCCACGAATTGTCGGCAATACCGGAAGCAGAAAGCAGTAGACTATCGAAAAGTCCCCAAAAAGAAGGTTCAAAAAATGTGTCCAATGCAAGCGACGATGTTAAAACAACTTCAAAGTCAATTTTGAAACAGAAGAAGCCGAAAACAACGGACCTAAAGTCGCCAAAATCTGTAAAGATAAGTCCTCCAGCTGCAAGGCTTTCTTATCCTCAACCGGTCGATGCTGAAGCTGTGGTAACGCAATTTGGAGAATTAAGTTCTTCCGATTCTTCAACTTCAGGTTCGCAAAAAGACATCGAAGGCATGCTGAAGAAAATCGGTTTGGATTGGGCGATTCCCACCGTTAGGAAATCTTCAAATTTCAGGAAACAAATTGATAGTACTTCGGGCAGTACCAGCAGCAGTGGGAAAAACGAGAAAATTAATGTTTTGGTTGCTGAGAATTTGTCCGGTGATCTGGAAAGTTCAACTCCTGGCTCTAATTCTTTGCCGGGAAGACAAAGAAGCTCGACGCCAATACGAAATGATACTTCTAATAGGTCTACGAAATTGATAAGCAGCGAATCGGAATTGTCTCCTGTTAATATTAATAATAATAATCTTGGAAAATCTCCCAATGAAAAAGATGATTTTAATACTTTACCGGCAGAAAGCGACGATAGTACAAATTGATTACTTTGAACTGTTTAAATTAGATTATTGCATATTATTAGTGAATATTAAATGGAAATTGTTGTTATAGATTATTAATAATTTTAAGTGATGAGAACTATGTGCAAATTGCATTTTTTAATTATTATTTTTTTGATGCATTTTTATAATTAATTTACCATTGATATTAATGTTTAGTATATTGTATAATTACATCTAAATTTTCTTGTTTTAATTTGTGCTTTTAAAGCAATTTATTTTTAGTATTTTCAGTGATAAGATTATTTAAAAATTTGTAGTGAAATTCAAAAAAGAGCGCCATTTTTTAAGTTAGAAATAATCGGAACTGTCCGAAAGATCAAAGAGCGAACATAACCGAATGGAAATAACAAGCAACGTAAACAAATTCATTTGTTTTTCGCTCTTAGTAGCTTGGAGTGTTGTTTGTTGCTTTAAGAAGATCAAGTAAACTACTAATTAAGTGTTAATTAGCAGCTTATTGTTGTTGGTAAGAAAAAAAATAGTTTAATTGCGATGTCGGTAATAGCCGAATGACAAACCAAGTGTGCTCGTGCACCACTCATACAGTCGCTCGCCTTCTGCTGTCTAGTGCTGTGTGCTGAGTGAGGCAAGAGAACACGTTGCGGTTTACAATTAGTGATTACTTATTAATATTATCAGTGGATGGGTTAATGGGAACAGTAACTGCATCAACAAAGTGTCGTTTAAAGTGAGAAAAGAGATTCACGCGTGCTAGGCTGCCGAGTGAAAGCCGGCGATATTTTCCACACAGAAATAGCGACACATTGTCAAAAATTAGTCAAATATGGCGTCCGAATCGAATGGAAAATATCCGCAGAAATATCGAATGCTGCCGCATTCCTTCAAGAATAAAGGAATCGACCAAGATGTAAGTAAACCCTTTGAAAAAATCATAAAATCTCATCGTTGAAATAAACTTTGCACTTGCAACTGTTCCCTGGTAAAATTTGTGCATTGTAATGGCCCCCTCAAAAAGTAACGTGATTCATCTGTGAGAAATCTTTTAGGAAATGCGACGAAGAAGGAACGAGCAAGCGGTGGAATTGCGTAAAAACAAACGCGAGGAGACGCTGCAGAAGCGACGCAATGTGCCCATCGCTGATTCCACAGACGACGAGGAAGTGGACAGGACAGCGAACTTGGAGAAGTTGGTGCTGCAGGCAGGAATGCACGAGGATCCGCCGACGCAGCTGGCTGCCGTGCAATCGGCACGCAAATTACTGTCTTCGGACCGCAATCCTCCCATCGACGAGCTCATTCAGAGTGGCATCCTGCCAAAATTGGTGGAATGTCTGAAGAGACACGATAATCCGCCCCTGCAGTTCGAGGCCGCTTGGGCCCTGACTAATATCGCGTCGGGTACTTCGGCGCAGACCAGCCAAGTGGTCGCTGCCGGTGCTGTGCCGCTGTTCCTCCAGCTGCTGCAATCGGACCAGCAGAACGTCTGCGAGCAGGCCGTGTGGGCCCTTGGAAACATTATAGGTGACGGGTCTCATCTCAGAGACTATGCCATACAATTAGGTGTCGTGCCGCCTCTGCTTTCCTTCATCAAACCTGAAATACCCATTTCGTTTCTTAGAAACATCACGTGGGTCATTGTTAATTTATGTAGGAATAAGGAGCCGCCGCCGAATGTGCGCACCATCAAAGAATTATTGCCTGCTTTGAATGCGTTAATACACCATCAAGATATTAATGTAAGTCTTTGTTATTTATTTTAATTAATTGTTTGCTATTTTTAAGTTTTTGTTTTGGTTACTTGGCAAAACAATTTACTAGTACTAACAAAAACAAAATTGTAGATCCTGGTCGACACAGTATGGGCCCTGAGTTACTTAACAGATGGCGGCAACGATCAAATTCAACTGGTAATAGACAGCGGTGTAGTGCCGAAATTGATTCCGCTGTTGAGCCATAAAGAGGTGAAAGTGCAGACGGCGGCGCTGAGGGCCGTGGGGAACATCGTCACGGGAACGGACGAGCAGACGCAGGTGGTGTTGAATTGCGATGCCCTTTCGCATTTCCCCGCCCTGCTGGCCCATCAAAAGGACAAGATCTGCAAGGAGGCCGTCTGGTTCCTCTCCAACATCACGGCGGGCAATAAGTCGCAAGTGCAGGCCGTCATCGATGCCGGCCTATTGCCCGGCATCATAAACAGTCTGAGCAAGGGCGACTTCCAAACGCAGAAGGAGGCCGCTTGGGCCATCAGCAATCTGACGATCGGCGGCACCAAGGAGCAGGTGTTCCAGGTGATCCAAGGCGGCGTCATTCCGCCCTTCTGCAATCTGCTCAGTTGCAAGGATGCGCAAGTGGTTCAGGTCGTGCTGGACGGCATCAATAATATGCTGCGCTTGGCCGGACCGCAACTCAATCAATTGGCCAGTATGATCGAAGAGTGCCAGGGACTGGACAAGATCGAGGACTTGCAGAACCATGACAATTTGGACATTTATAAGTTAAGCTACGATATTATCGAGCAGTACTTCAGTGAAGAGGTAAGTTTTTTTCCTATTAATAAAAAAAAAATGAAAAGTTTTTATTATTATTTTTAAATAGGTGGTTATTGTAATTGTTAATTTTGTTGCTAATTAAATGAATCGAATGTGTTTTAGGCTGATGATGATCCGAATCTGGCACCGTCTGTAAATCCCGAAGGATTCCACTTCGATCCGAAAACGAACGTTCCAAATGCCGGCTTTAAATTCTAGACTCCTTAATCTAGTTGATAACCCATTAGAACGTTCTTCTTAAAAAGTACTTCTATATAATTATTTAAAGCTCAATAACATCGTATTCGTATTATGTCCTCCCGAGTATATTTTTGCCGTTACCGGGGGAAAGAAATAGGTAGGATATAATACAATTGCAAATGCTGCAATGCTGCATAAGATACATAAAATACAAAAAACAAAACAAAAACAAAAATAAAAGGGTCTCGTTGAGGAAAAAAAAACGGTTTGGCTAAGAAGAAGAAGAAGATGAAGAAAAATAAGAAGAGGACCCGGCATAGTAAGCAATTCATAATTAATATTAAATGTCCTAATATTATAATATTGGTAACAATATTATTTTGCATACAATACAAATACAAGTGGTAGCGTTTTTTGCAATGCTAAAAAATTGCTGAAATCCTAAAAAACAAAAAACGTTTATAAGACACCAACATTTCGGAAAATTATTGATAATTGTTAATACGCGTTACGCATGCGATAATACTTTTGATTTTTATTTTTAATTTTTTTTTTGTGAAACATTTTTTAAGAGTCCTCTTTTATTAAGGAAAAGGGGTAATAATTTTTGTCAATTTTGTATAGTGACTTTTCGCGCTATTTGCGTAATGAAATGGTAAAATTAGCAATGGTTTCGTTCCGAAATACGAAGCTTGTGTTTGTTTGTTTGTTTGTTTGTTTTTTTTTTTATCTACGGTAATTTATTATCGTTATTACGTTTATTACATTTAATAAACAAGTGAAAGCTGGTGGTAAAATATTGATTTTTGCCACTGGTTTTTCTCTTGTGACAGATGTAATGTTTTTTCTTTGTGAAAAAAACAGAAAGAAAATAGCAAAAAGACTGCGACTCAAAAACAAACGTTTAGTAAGTGCGCCAAATTATAAGTTTTTATTTGTTTTGGTTTTTATTAATTAAAATGTTCATTGTGTATTATATTGAATTTGAAAAAAGGTAACAATAATATATTTGTAAAGAAGGAAAGGCTTGGCTAGTCTTAAGAAGTTTGTTTTTGGGACGTTGTTGCGCATCACTCTGGCAAAAGAAATGCACACTACATTTACATCCAATCAATTACATACAACTTATAAATGATATACCGAAAAACAATAATAATTGTCCTCAGTTTTTGTTTCTTTTTAAAAATTTCAATTTATATTTTTTACTATTTTTTTTTTTTGGTTGTTTGAAAGATTGTAATTGGTTTAGTTTATCGTTAAAATTTTTAGTTTGTTACATGAAAAACAAAGGAGAAACAATTTAATTTATTACTGCTGAAAACTTTAAATGTCTTTTATAAACATTTAATACATTTAAAGTAATTGCATCGGCAATGAGGACACTCGCAAAGAAAGAATCCATATAAAACACAATTGTACATTTTTAGATTAATGATATTATAAATAATTGATTATTATTTTAGGGTTAAAAATAATAACAATAAAGAAGATATAATATTATTTTAAAATTTCGCCTGAAGAGCCGAAAATTAGTTTGCCATCGTTCGAAGGAGCAGTGTGCAGTTTGATTTGCGTGTCGGATGGAAAGCGCACCAGCAGTTGCAGAGATCCCCGGGAAATCACCAGCTTCTTGGAGAAGTCCTCAAGGCTTTTATGTAAATCACCATTGGCTCGCTCTGCCTTTATCCTGGGCTTTGGAATTGCTTGTGCGGACTTTACAGTAAGTTTTTCTGCTTTTTCGATCGATGGTTTGCGCGTAATGGGCGCAGGCACTGAAGAACTGCGTTCCATCTTGCTGTACATCTTCGGAGGTACAAAAGGCACTCTTTCCGAGTCCAATTTAGCGTGTTTTTCTTCCCATAAGATGCGCTCGTGGGCACAGCAAGCTGAACAACGTCCGCTTTTCCTTAAATTCTTGTTTTCGTCCAATTCAATTGCACTGTTGCTGCGCAAAGAAGGCGAACTGCTTGCTCGTTTGAAATCCATTGGAACTCTTCTTAAAAATCTGCAATTAATTATTTTTTTATTTTATTTAAGAAGTAAAGGGAATTGTAATTACTTTGCACTTTCCACCGGTCTTTTCCAATTGTCCACGCGCTTTTTCGTCATTATATGATTGATTTTGCGCAGCAGTAACAAATTGGAGTGTTCGATATTGCGAATCCTTTCGAATTCCTTCTGGTGTTTCTTTATTTTCGTGTGCACGTGGTTCCTACTTTGCGGCACTTTATTGTCGATTCGTGGAACCGCTGTTTGTATCTAGTAGTAATTTTATTCTTTAGTTTTGTCTTTTATAATAATAAAAACAACTTTACTTACTTTATAAAGATGGTTTTCATATCGTCGCTCTTCAAAGGGTTTCTTTAGTAATTTATCCTTTCTTGAAAGCATTTCGAAGCATTTAATGTGTCTTTTAGGTGCAGTTGCAGTTTTATTTTCTTCTTTTCTTGTTTGTTAGTATTCTTTGTTAGGTTTCCTGGCAACTGCAATTAATTTTATTGATTTTTTTTCGAAAAACAGTTTCTATTTGAAAAACATTAATCAATATAGTTGTAAATTTTCAAATAATGTTTATTTTATTCAAATTTAAACGATGTTTTTTTTATTTTGTATGATTTATTTGTTTAAATTAAGTTTTTTCAAGGAGTTTTTAAGTTTATTTTTTGTTTGCCGCTTGCAAATTTGAATTATTTGCAGTTTCCTTTATCGGCCACCAGGGGTCGCCCACTTAGTTTCTAAGATTTGAGGTTAGAATTCAATTTGCTGTTGTTGCAGTGGTAAGTTCTGTAATTTTTATTTTGTGTTAGGTCTTTTAAAATGCAATAAAGGGTAAGAAAAACTATAAATTATTAGTAAAACCAAACCAAAATGCACGTGTAACATTTCAGAATACAGAAATGGCTTATAAAAAACCGATTGCCTCGAAAGTTTTCAAAGCAATTCAGAATGTAAACATCAGTGAACTGAACACTTGCACCGAAGCTGAAATAAGGCCAGTTTTGCCCTGTTTGGTACGAATGAGCCTCATTTCTCCACTAGATACCTCGAAGAAATGTTCCAAACAACGCATAGATATTTTAACAATAATATCAGGTATAGAATGGGTGAATTCAATTGTGGCCCTTTTGTCTATCGATTTCCACATTTTGGAGGCTGATGTAAAGAAAGAGCAACAATTACGACAGAAAATCGCTGGTGGAGGCAATCAAAACGATTCAGGGTTGATTGGCAGTATTACAAATGGACTGGCCATGGAATATGAAAGATCAGACATGACGAGACGTCTCAGGCTGGTCCTAAGTGAACTTTTATTTATTCAGTCTCAACTGCAGGATGCCGAAAGCGAACAGGACTTCTACATTAAACAGTCTGATTTATTTGACAATGATATTTACATTGAGGAGATCTCTGATATAATTTGCATTGCTCTAGCTGAACTGCCAACTATTTTAACTATTAATTCGATTGTTGAGACACTTTTACATGTTCATAATGGTCCTATGATTATCTGCAGAATTGTTGCCAATTTTCCTGACTGTTTTCGTGAAGGTAATTAATTATTTTATTTTTTTAAAAAAGAAAATACAAAAAATTAAATTAATTAATTACAAATTAAAAAAATTGTTTTGCAGTTTGCACTCTTTTGATATCCAGAGGTGAAAAACAAGAGGAAAACTTATCAAGTACCATTAGGGCCTTAACGATCTCAATGTTATGTCGTATGAATCCGGCACAAGCGCTTCCAGTGCGCAGTAAATGCGTCGAATTGTGCCGGATGCCCGCACTGGCTGTTTCCTTAACTTTAAGTCACCAGGATCAGATGCAAGGAAGTGATTCGGATATGGTGGCTTTTATTTCCGGTCTCCTGTTGGGAAACGATCAGAGTGTACGCAATTGGTTTGCTTTGTTTATAAGGACAGGCCAGAAACGCAAAGGGGAGGTTTCCAGTAATGCTTTGCAGCAATTAAGAGACGAATTACTGCGAAGATTACAGAGCATTGTGGATGCTTCGGAGGGACCAGCACTGGCTGATGGATTGGTGGTGCAAGCATCGGCTCTTCTTCGATTGTATTGCGCGTTGCGTGGAATTGCAGCGATTAAATTTCAAGACGACGAAGTGCTGCTGCTGGTGCAGCTTTTAACATCGCATCCTAGTCCAACACCTGCAGGAGTCCGTTTCGTGTCCATTGGACTCTGCATGCTGATTGCTTGTCCTTCGCTAATTAATTTAAGTGAACATGAAAAGCGTTGCATTGAATGGGTGAGTCTACTTACTTGTTTTTTAGTTTTAATTGTTAAGAAATAATTAAAAGAAAAATTATGATTAATCATTTAAATAGCTGGTTAAATTGGCTTTTAAATAAAGTTAAAATTGTTGCTCTAGATTAATTAGTTTTAAAGTTATTAATTATTTTCTGTCCCTGTTGAGTCAGCCATTTAATTAAAGAAAAATCAAATGCAAATTAAATAATTTATAAATTATTTAAAAATATAAGTAAAAATTAATTTAAAAAAATTGCAGGTACAATGGCTAGTAAAAGAAGAAGCATATTTCGAATCGGCCAGCGGTGTTTCCGCATCCTTTGGCGAGATGCTGCTCCTGATGGCCATCCATTTCCATAGCAATCAACTGAGTGCCATCTGCGACTTGGTCTGCTCCACGTTGGGAATGAAGATACCGATCCGGCACAACAATATGACGCGCATGAAGACCGTCTTCACGCAGGAGATCTTCACCGAGCAGATTGTCACGACGCATGCCGTTAAAGTGCCGGTTACCAATGCCCTGAATGCCACGATGAGCGGATTTCTGCCTGTGCATTGCATCCATCAACTGCTCAAGTCGCGGGCATTCGCCAAGCACAACGTCAACATCAAGAGCTGGATCTATCGGCAAATCTGCGCCTGCACTCATCCGTTGCATCCGGTTCTTCCGCAACTGGTCGAAGTCTACGTTAATTCGATAATTCTGCCCAATACGCGCACCTGCGTTGACTTCAACAAGCCGCTGATGGAGAACGAAATTCGGCGCGTCTTCCAGTGCTCGATTTTCGGAAAGTATCTCAACATGAAGCAATCGTCTTCGCGCTTCGAAACCGAATTGGTGACGGAAGAGGTTGCCGTCAGTCAGAACACACTGGCGCCGCAACTGTTGATGCTGTACTATTTGCTATTGTACGAAGACCATCGTTTGAGTCACGCGAATATTCTGGCCACGTCCGGCCGAAAGATAAAAACGTATTCGGTGGAATTCCTCTCGGAATTGCCGATCAAGTATTTGATGCATCACGCCCAGAAGGACCAGCAGTCTTATAATACTCTCTTCGGGCCTTTGCTGAGATTACTGGCTACGCATTTTCCGCATTTGACTCTGGTGGACGATTGGGTCGACGATATGTCGTTGAAAATCGATTTCAAAGGACGGAATTATGAGGTGACGGAAAGCACCCTCAAGTCTGCCTTCGAGGATTTGGAAGGGAATCCTTGCAAGCTGGCTAAGGAGTTTCAAACGTTGCTGGCAATCGAAGCGATTGATATTTGGCCTTATGCGGAAGTCATCACTAGGTACTCGAAGAATATGCTGGATGAGTGGATTCCCAGGTACTTGCAGGACCTCTACAAGGAAGTTTGGTTCAAGTTGAATACGGTCTTGCCGAGGAGATTGTGGGTGATGACCGTTAAGAATTTAGTCGGGGATTATACGGGATTGACGAGGATTGATGTGGCTGAAGATCCTTTGCAGGTATTTTCTTAAGATTCCTTTTTAAGTGTTTTTTTTTTAAATTTTTTTTATAGTAATTTAGATCAAATTAATTACTATTTAATTTAGATTAATTAATTGTTTTTTTTTTTTCAGATTATGCGATGCGATGAACGAGTTTTCAGATGCGCCCCTTTGTTTAGCATCGTCCTGAGGGTTTTGAGGGCTTCTTTGGCGTCGTCCAGGAGTCAATTGACGCAGCATCTGCAGTCTAATCCGAAATTAGACCACAATGGGCAAGTTATGAATGATACGGAACGCGAAGATATGTGCAGAGCTTTGATTGCTGCTCAAGTAAGTTTTTTATTTTGTTTTTACTTAGAAATTTATAATTTCTTTTTCTTTTAGAATTTACATTCTATTTTTATTTAATTCTTTTCGTTTGAATTTAGATATTATTATTAATTGTTTTGTTTTCTAGGACAGTGCAGCAGTCCAAATGCTCCTAGAAGCTTGCCTGGAAACGGAAGAAGACAAAGTTTCTCCAGCTAGAAAATGGGCCTTGCAAGAAGTGCGCTCCTTGGTCTGCTGCTACCTCCACCAGGTCTTCATAGCCGACACTACTCTGGCTAAACTGGTTCATTTCCAGGTACTTAAAATTTTATTTATTTAATATTTTAATTTATTTTTTATTTATTACTTTATTTTCCTCTGCCTTTCAGGGATATCCTTCTGATTTATTAGAAGTGACAGTAAAAGGAGTTCCTTCAATGCACATCTGCTTAGACTTTCTGCAAGAATTAATTCAGCAACCCTCTCTCAATAAGCAAGTGTTTGCCATTCAGTTATTAAGCCACTTAAGTGTCCAGTACGCCTTGCCGAAAAGTTTATCTTTGTGCGTCACCGCTATAAATATTCTTTTTGCTTTATTGGGAAGTAAGTTTTTACTGATTTTTCCAAATGATTTAATTTTTATGGAATTTTGTTTTAGGCATTGGGTCCAGTCAAAGGATCAAATTGTTCAAACCAATTATGAGCTCTTTGGTGCGAATGAGCGTTGCGTTTCCTCTTCTTTCCGAAGAAATTATACAATTGCTGTTGCAATTGGCGCGAATTTGCGAATCGCAAGCGTCGTTGTGCTCGCAAATCGATTTGCACTTGAGCAATGGCGATGCTTTTACGGTGGACCAAAGTGCAGAACTCCGAGATCTGACGCACGAAACGTATTTGCACATTCTTAGATCGTCGGTGCTTAACAGGCAAGTCTACGATTCGTAAATTTAATTAATTACTGGAAGAAAGAAATCAAGTTATATTAGAATATTTAATTTAAAAAAAGTTTGGTAAGTTTTTTTTTTTAATTTATTTTCTTTTTTTGTATAAAATTTTTCACATAAAGTAATTTTTTAACTGGTCAACAAATTAATTTAAAAGTTTTATTAAAAACTAGTAAAATCAAACCTAATTTTATTCGATAGAAAAGCTTAATTAATGAAAATCAGAATATAAAAAACAATGTACACTTTTTTAAACATTTTGCAAATATTTTTGATCACAAATATTCTTTTACTTAATATTAATAACTAATCATTCTCTTACAAAATGATTATTATGGAAAATCTTTTTTTTTTTTGCTTTTTTTTTTTTTCAATACTTTTTTTACGTATTTTTTTTTTTTTTTTTTTTTTTTTTGTAAAAGTAACTAATGCAAATAAGAGCCATCAAGTAAAATACTTTCCACATCATGTCTTATATCATTTCTACTGGCTTTACCTAAAGCATCCAACAGTTTGATGTTTCTCAACGCCAATGGGCAGTTTTTTTCGTGATATAAGAAAATTCGTTCGATTATTTCGGCATCGCTGCGAGAGATCGTGTAAAGCTTGTCCAATTCGTCAATGGTTTTCTCAGGTACATCCAGATACCTGGCAAAGTCATACCAGGAATCACCAATTCTTTCCTTAATTTTTTCCTGAACAATTCTCATTTTTCCTGCGTTTAAATTGCCGGAATTTAAATCACTTCTACCGGCCAATGTGGCCAGTGGTGACCCCTCCATGTGGAATTTTCTGATTAAATTCGGATTAATAATTTCCAGGATGATCTTAAGGGAATCATCAGCTAACACGTTGCGTTTGTGTAAAGTTTTCAAAAGGCATGATAGAGACTTGATCCTGTGGTAGGTCCTTTTTGAATTTATTATCTTTTCGAAGTGATGTTTTAGCAGTGCTAATTTCTTGGATGGGCATTCAATGGAATACAAATATGTAAGTGCTTCTGAAGTATTGAAGTTCATTTTTATTTAGATGAAAATGCATCTGCAATTAATTTTTTTCTTTAGAAATTTGATTTATTAATAAACATTTGATGCTTACAGCATTGGAATTGTTGAAACTTAGTAAAGAAGTATCCTGATAACTAAATACAACTAGCGGACGTAGTAATAATCATTATTGGGTTATATTTTCAACGAAAATCTATCCCAACTTAAATTGTTTATTTTATTTACAGCATAATCAGCACATTTTTCAACTCTTTGCATCATTAATAACTATGATTTGAATACAAAGAAATAAGCGGATGTGCAATTAGTCAACTTGTAGGCATGTTTTACCACATTTAGATAACGGTTTTTATTATTTATAATCTTACTAACAAGTTATTTGTGAACATTTGCTTGCCATAATTAAATTTTTAACCTTAATTTGTTGCTAATTTTAAAACTGTAAGTAGAATTGCATACATTCTAGAAGATTTAAAGGTCTAGTTCAAGTTCACAACGTGGGCCAATGAAAAGCTTGTTTCAATGCTACATTGAATAAAAGAGTGGATACTATTGGTTGCTGTTTAATGTTTACATTTTTGCAATTTTTGTTTTACATTTCTAACCTACCTTTTTGTAAAGAAATTATTTTGAATCAAACAAACTTATAAGTTTTTATTCCTTTAACTCAAAAAAATGCTAGAAACAGAAACTATAAGACAAGCATTTCAAAGAAGAGGAATAAAACTATCAATAGATTGGCTCGAACAGTGTCTGGAATGGATTCAAAGTGAACATGGGAACCTCTCTGCTAAAGAAACAGAAGACATAGTTTACGATGAATGGTTAAAATTGGATTTTTGTGATGTCCAAGAGCAAATTTTGCCTGCAAATATCAACAAAGCTGTTAAGGTAACACTTAATGAAAAACTACATTTGCAACTGCAGTATGTCGTTGATATATCTTTACCAAAATATCAGCAATTGCAAAAATTAAGAAATGCCAACAAAGACCACATAGAAGAAGCTAAATCTGACAGAGTTTTAGAGTTGGTCCTCACTGATGGACTACAAGAAATTAGTGCTATAGAACATGAACATATAAGAGCTTTAAATGTTAATTTAACAGCTGGAATCAAAGTTTGTTTAAATCCTCCTATAACCATTCGAATGGGACAAATATGGCTGGTACCAGCCACAATAACAATTTGTGGAGGTGATGTTGACAATTTAGCTGTAACAAATTGCCAGGAAAATATACTGGCTAAAGCTTTAGGGTTGCCAATAAACGAAAATCTAAATTTGCAACATAGAGAGAGAAACATTGCTGATGATGTTGCTGAAAACAGCAATGTTTTGCAAAGTAATGAGAAAGATAATGATGAAGCAGAAATGCTTAAACTGCTGGAAAATTTAGAGGGTGAGTTTGATGAACAACCTAATAATTGTAATGCTGAAAGAGATAAAAGCACAAAAAAGTGTCTTGCTGTGGATGAAAACAAACAAAAGAAAACAATTGTTGCTAAACGAGTTGAAGCAAACGAAGAATGGGAAAATTTTAATTTTGAAATGCTTGAAGAACAAGAGGAAGAAGATTTTTTCCCTGGAGATTTAGTGCAAACTTCAACTTCTGCAGGAATAAGCAATAGGGAAGGTTCTGAGGAAGTAAAAAGTAATGTTTCAGTGGCTAGAAAGCCTGTTTTAAGTATTGAAAGATTGTGTGAACTTAAACCAAATGTCCACAAAGGTAATTTTATAATAAGGGCCCAATTTGATAATGTGGCTGAGAAATTATCGCTTAGAGCAAACTGTTCAGGCGATTTGGAATACAAATTGAAGATTGGCGTTAAAGATGACACTGGGAAATTAGAGGTTTTTGTTCTTCCTTCACTTATAGAGAGATTAATTGAAATAAGTGCTAGTTTATTTCAAAGTTCGAATTTCAGTAAAGAACACACATTATCGGTAAGAATTTTCTACTAATTAATAATATTAATATTTATTACATTTTAAGATACATTTTTTTTAATTCAATTAATTAATTTCTTCTTTTATTTTTGTATCAGAAAAATTAATAATTACTTTGTAGATTTTAGAAAAATTCCGCAATAAACTTTTAAATCTAAATGGAGAAATGACAATACAAATAGAAGCAAAAAAAGAACCAGTTTTAATTAAAATACTATAAATAATTAATGAAAAAGAAATTTAAAAGTTCACTTAGAAGTGTTCTCTGGGAAAAAATACAGCAACTTGGTAAAAGTATAAACAACCTGTGGCACTTGCTTGCCTTCGTTAATTGCTTTAATTAAAGGATTAAAAGCCGTATACTGGAAGGCAATGGTCCGATTGACGAAAGTCAAAATGCTCAATAGATCTTGATTCTTGGCACGTTTCTTCAATTCGTTGCTAAGGGTTTGCATCAACCAGGAACCGAATCCATTGCGGAAACTAAAGTGACCTGGGTTCGTATCTTTTATTATTTGGAAAAGTTTCAACTACTATTTAAGGAAAACTTAATGTTAATTACCTTCTTGAGCTGAATACATAATTAAAATGTCGGCCATATTAGGAATTGCAACGGAGTTCGCATTGGGCGAACCATCGAATTCCACCTTTTCACCTTTGTCCACTAGACTTCCTCTGCAAGCCTTAAAATTTTCCCTTTATTACCACTTTTTATCTCTTTAAATTTTAAATTTATAAAGTTTAAATATTCACTTTTTTTTAATTTTATCAATTGAAATGGTTGCTTCACCTGAATGAAAAACATTTTCGGTTTGCCAGCAAGTGTCTTGCAGTTTTTAGCAGTGAAATAGTGCCAAAGCTTGTCGACAGGATAAGGGACGTCTTTGGCGTGTAAAACATTTGTTTCGCCGTGGGTCATCATAAAAACAGCCAAGCAGTCATTGTTAGAATGGTCCTTTTCAGAAGCTAAAATTACATTTTTTAAATATTTTTCTTCCTTTAACTTTCTTTAACTTTGTTGATATTATTTTTTTAGATTCCTCAAGTGAAAAATAGCAATTGCTGGAATCTAATATTAAAAAAAAATGTTTTAATTTACCTCTTTTCAGAATTTTGAAAATATCAGCATAGTTTTTATCATTGTAAACTTCAATTTCAAAGTTTAGATACTTGAGGACTTTCTCCAATGCTTTCTGGTCCTTATCTGTGCCTTCTCTTGGGTCTAATTCTTTGTCATCGAATTTGTAATGGTTAAATATTAGTGCAAGACCTCTGTTTTGATGGTCCATTTTATAAAAGTCATCATGAGGATGAGGAATTTTCGGTATTGCTGCTTCATTTGGAGTTTTTTCTTCACTTTCTTTATTTTTTCTTCAATTCAATGATTTTCATTAGTTTTATCTGGTAAAGCAGTAAGTTTTTACTTACTTTTTCCAAAATAAAGCGTCCACTTCCTCTTTTTCTTTCAGTTCTGTGTCGTTTCTTTGTTCCATATTTGAAGAATTACCTTGGAAAAAATAGGGACTATTTTATCAGTAACAAGCAATGATTGATTTAGGAATAGGGAAACTATTTATATTTTCTGATAAGATTAGTTATCTGATGATGATTAATCGTTTACAGGTTTCTAATATAATTTTTTATAAATTAAAAAGTTTTCGCAAATTTGAAACGATTTTTAAGGTAAATTAAGTGCAAAGACTTAAATAAACGTACCATTTGCTAAAAATAATTACTTAAAACTTTTTATTTAAAGGTTATAACTACTTTTGGTAAGTTTTAATAACTTTGCGCGCTTTAATTAATTTTTAATTGCCATTTTAGATCACCCTGTATAACTTTTTTGACGGCGGACGCCGCCATCTTTAAAACAAAGTAAACAAAGTGACAGGCAAAATTTCTGAGGTTATTTGAAAATGAAGCAGTAGCACCAGATTTTCAGTTGGAAAAACACAAAGAAAAATCGCTCTATAAATGTTTGCAACTAGGAAAATTACCTAATAATCAGTGAAAATTAATTACAGAACTAATAGGCAGTGGTTTCAATGCGCAAAATCACAAGAGAGTCGATGTACGACGAGTGGAAGCGAGGACAGTAATGTGCAAATTTGTGCTTCTAATAATAACA
Organism: Holobus sp. GC000080; assembly: GCA_030556065.1. Classification (NCBI taxonomy): domain Eukaryota; kingdom Metazoa; phylum Arthropoda; class Insecta; order Coleoptera; family Staphylinidae; genus Holobus; species Holobus sp. GC000080. Next base: position 26,898 of record JASKGO010001752.1, read on the forward strand.
AGTTTGTGAAAATCGCATTTTCTGCTTGCGAACCGAGGGTTTTCAAGGGAAAAGTGGGCCCTAGGAATGGTGGAAAGACGCTTCAAATAAAGGTAACATAGAATTTCCGTTAAATCTTTGGGAAATCATTGGAAAAACGTGATGGAAACAGTCGAAGAATTCTTCATCAAGCTTGATCAATAAAGATCAGCTGTTCTCTTTGTGCGTAATTAATTAACGTAAACGCATTTTGTTTTCGTTTTCGAATGACCATGAAAATATTATATTCGACGCATTATTTGTTCGTTTCGTTGTTTCGAAACAATAGTGTCCTAATTTTGCTTTTTGGGGCTTTTAATTAATTGCAATTGGCTTTGAAAAATTGTTAATTACATCATAATTAACAATGTCTGAAAAGGATCGTTTCTACCGCTTGTAAATGTAATTCCAGTGCAATCAGTTATTGCAAAATGATGTTATTTGCAATATTAAATAAATGTTTTCGTTAGTTGTTTGTTGCTAAAGGTCAATGTGAGTTTTATTTTTATATATTTATTTATATTATTATTTATTACTAATGTAATGTTATTTTTTAGTTAATTTAACAAAATGCAGAACTATTCAACGCTTCAGGAAAATGAGCAGGAAGAGAGCAGTGTTTTGTTCCATGTGGCTGAGCCATCGAAGACAAAGTACACGCACATCAAAGACTTGGACTCATTTTTCTCTCGCATGTACAAATACCATCAGAAACACGGATTCCTCTGCATGGTAATGCAAGAAGTCCTCTCTTTGAACCAATATGTTTTCATGGTGCTCTTCACGACGTTTCTGTTCCAATGCGTGGAATACCCGATTCTATTCCGACTGAAGAAGCCAGCGCAGCCGAGTGAATCCGGTAAAGTCTACTTTAGTGATTTCATTTTAGGGCCGGAACAATGCAGTGCCAATTTCGGTTTCTGGACGTACTCGATCCTCTTCATGTCCAGCCAAGTTTTCCTCTGTAAATTACTCAACGGCTTCTGCAATCTGTACCAGTACTACGACATCAAGCAGTTCTACAACACGGCGCTGGGCATCAAAGACGCCGAATTGGACAATCTGACGTGGAACCAAGTGCAGACGAAAGTGCGCGGCCTGCAATTAGAACAGCAAATGTGCATCCACAAAAGGGAGCTCACCGATTTAGACATTTACCATCGGATCCTGCGTAGGCAGAACTATTTAGTTGCAATGACCAATAAAAGACTGCTGCCGCCGCGGTTCGACGTGCCCGGCATCGGAGAAGTGGTCTACTGGACGAAAGGTTTGCGGTTCAATTTGCAGTTCGTGCTGTTCCGAGGGCCGTGGTCGCCGTTCGAAAACTCGTGGCATTTGCGCGAAGAGTACAAAAAACAATCGGAGCGCGATCGTTTAGCGTGTGTCTTGGGACGCAGAATATTAATTTTGGCACTTGCCAATTTATTGTTTGCACCGCTGGTACTGCTTTGGCAGATATTGTACATGTTTTTCAATTATGCGGAGCTCATCAAGAGGGAACCCGGCAGTCTGGGGATGCGCAACTGGAGTTTGTACGGGAAACTCTTCCTGCGGCACTTCAACGAGCTGGACCACGAAATGGAAGTGCGTCTTAGTCGTGCCCACAGGCCTGCTATAAAATACCTGTCTTCATTTAATTCGCCAATCGTGGCTATCGTTGCCAGAAGCATTGCTTTCGTTTGCGGAGCAATGCTAGCAGTTATCATCGTGTTGACGCTGTACGATGAAGACGTCCTGAATGTTGAACACATGCTGCTGACCGCTTCGGTCCTAACGGGAATTATAGCAGCTTGCCGGGCCGTTTTGCCTTTGACCACCATCACCTACTGTCCGGAAATGCTGCTGACCAATGTGTTGGCCCACACGCATTACCTGCCCCACAATTGGAAGGGACAAGCGCACACGGCAAGGATCCGCTCCGAGTTCCAACAGTTGTTCCAGTACAGAGCCGTGGCCATTTTGGAGGAACTGCTTTCGCCAGTTATAACGCCCTACGTTTTATGGCGAAATGTTTATCCGAGAAGTCTGGACCTGGTGGACTTCTATAGGAACTTCACGGTGAGCGTGGTGGGCGTCGGAGATGTTTGCAGTTTCGCGCAAATGGACGTGCGCAAGCACGGCAATCCCGACTGGCAACAGGAGACGCCGGCTGGTGGCGACGACAAGGAATTGCCGACGCAATTCACGCAAGCCGAGGACGGCAAAACGGAGCTGTCGCTGTTGCATTTCACGCTGACGAATCCGGCGTGGGTGCCGCCGAGGGAGGCCAAGGAGTTCGTGGAGAATGTGGAGCGCGAGCGGAGCGTTATGTCGCAGCATTCGGCGTCGTTCAGCGCGCAGAATTTGCCCCGTCTGGATGCCCCCGTCGATTGCTCGGCCAGCATAACGAACGCCTGCATTTCTGAGGGACCGCTCAGTGCGGACCCGCAGGACATGAGCTTGAGCTCGATGTGTCTGCACGACAGGTACCACAAGCAGGTGAATCGTAGGGCCGGGGCTTTCACGCAATCGAGGGTTTCCGCAGCCGGGGAAGCCACCCCTCTGTTGTCCACCATAACGAGTCAGTAAACGAATCTAGTCGTCTTTTTTTCTCATTTTTATTTCTTGTTTGTTTTTGTTTTAGTTGCTCTTTAGATTTATATTCTGATTGATTGATTGATTGATTAATTGATTGCAAATTTGGAAGTTTGAATATTTTAATTTAATTTTTGGACAATAATAAAAATTCCTAAGTTTCTTTTTTGCCTTTTTTGATAACTGTAAAAAGTTAAAAAGTAGGAAGTTAATTAAGCTGTAAAGAAAGTACGTATTTTGTGGGTGTTTTTGTTTGCATTTTGCCACAAGCAAACAAATCTTAATGTTAAGGATTATTACGATTTTGTAAATACTAATAACTTATGTATTTAATTGTTTTGGTAAGATTTTCTCTCGCCATTTGGTTTTAATTTTTAATTTTTAGACTTTCAATTTGGTTTTCTTTCGATAACCTGAAAAATTATTGAAAGATTGCATAGAATGGAGCGAATATAAAGAACAAAATGGCTGTTATTACAATAGGTTAGTGATTTTGTCATTAATTATTAATAAATCCTTTTCTGAAATAAAATTTAAGTATTTTTTAAAATAGTTAATAATTTTGAAAGCAAATTAAATTTGCTTGTAGTAATTATTTTTCCAATAGAAAATCCTGATTTTTAATTACTTTATCTGCAATACAGAGTTATTCTTTAAGTTTTCTAATGTTAGAAACATGTTAAAAACTTTTGAATTAATTATTTTTTAATTTAAAAGTATAAAACTGTCAAAATATTTAACGAAAAAATGACAGTTTTTCCAAAATCCAATATGGCCGCTAGCAGTCCCAAGTAGTTCGACTATTTAGTGCAAATTAAGTGGTTTTAATTGTTTAAAGAGTGTGACAACAGCTTCCTAAGATGTTTTTGGTGAGTTTAATATTGTCTTTTTAACTGCGGCTAATTGGTTTGTTCATTAGTAAGCAAAAAACTACGAAATTTTTCATATTTTACTTTGGTGTACTAAGTTTTTTTTCAATTTAAGTTTTTTCGTATTTAAACTCTTAAAATAGTTCTGAACCACTGATATGCGTGAAAAGAAACATAAAAAGTTTTAAAATAATACAAGTTCCAATCATGACGATTATTTATTTATTTGTAATGAACAATAATAATTACTAATAATTAACAGCTGTATGAGTAGCATGGGGAAATCAAAAATAAACAATTTATAAGTAAGCAGACATAAAACTGTATGGTAGGAATACTCTACAGATATTATTATATTTATTTTAACATAATTTTTGACTATCCAAGCGGTAATTAATTAATTAATTGCAATAATTAAATAAATTGCAATTATTAACAAACATTGGCAACCTGCAATACCTCTTCATTGACTAACTAGTTGCCTAACTTAAAAACAAAAAAATTGGCGTTATTTTGCCAAAGGCGAGGTCATCACACTACAACATAATCTTTTATTTATTTATTTTATAAATAATAATTCGATAAGCAAATTAAATCAGTGCGTCAGTGATACAACGCGATGGAGTTCAAACAAGAAGCGGTAAATCATTACTTCAGCTCACTGAATTCGATGTGCAGAAGACTGTGTGAAGACATCCAGGAAATACAAGAAAACCATAAAGATCTTTGGGATTCGTTATCACTGGAGGAACAAAACGATCTACTGATGAATAAAATAGTCAAGAGGGATGCGTCCTTAAAGTATCCCCAAGAAGAGACTTCGGAGGCTGAGTCTCAGTATGCTATAAAAGTAATTGTTGATGATAACTGCACTTATCGTGATGAACATTCAGGGCCTTTTTCATTTCGCACGGCCAGCCAACGCGATTTGACCTTTTTGGATAAGAAGCCTTTGAAGAAGACGAACAAGATTAACAAGTCAAGTGATGCTCAATTAGATTTAGGCACTTCAACCAATCAAATTGATTTGGTTGTTTGCAATGAGAATTTGCTAGTGGATAATGATAGAGAGGATTCGGTGGATTCTGCTAATTCTCTAGGTAGTTTGTTACCTAAAACAGGATTGGACTTATTGGACAATTGGTAAAAAGACTGCAGAGCAATATATTTTTCCAAGATATTTGTCTCTAGTAAAGTAAAATGTTTGTCGTATTTTTATTTCCAAAGATCTTATTTAGTTGTGTGTTGTATTTTATATGTATTTATATGTACATTTGATAGCGCAGAACAATAAATAGATACACATACTTAATGTTCTTTTTTTAATGTTTTAATTGTTTTTAAAATAAAAAATCAGGGTTTAGTAATTATGTGTTGCATGGGTTGCATATAATAAAATTGCAGTTTCAAACTATGAAACTGCAGAAATCTGTATTACCACCTTAGAAACAATCGAATAAGCAAAAACAAAATAAATAAGTGGTAATTAAATTACTAATAAGTTAGTTTTCTTAATGAAATTAGTACCAATTTCCTCTATATTATTGTTAATTAACATCAATTAACGTTAGAACAAGAAATTTATTGTCATTTTGTGTAATAATTCAACCTGGTTGTTTGTTTAATACGTTCTCAGGTGAGTTTTATTATTTTCCATTATTTTCCAAAAGTTTCGCAATAAAATAATAAAAATACCATTAAAAACGCAAGAAAATAAAGAGCACTACTTGGTTTTTATGTCTTAAGCTTACTCGTAAATCATTAAAATATTAAAATTCGTCGTTTCTTAACAAATTTATATAATTTTTATTGTTTAAAAATTCTATTGAGCAATTTCTGTTTCGTTATGCAATTTAATTTTATATTTGTCATAAAAAAAGAGTTAATTCCTTAAGTTTTAGATTCTTCTTAGGATATTCTTAGGAAAACAATTGAAATCGTATGACGCCAAACGATTTGAAATTATCCATTTTTTAGCAGCAGCAGCAGCAGCATTTCGAATTCATTGAACTAAATCTAATTACCATTGGCGCTCATTCATGGGTTGAATGGAGCATCCACGTGCAGCAGCTACGTAAACAGCCCCGCCACAACCCACTGGAAAACGTTGGCTGGAAAGCTGCGGGGGCGGCTGCCATTGCGCGCCTTTACAATGATATTTCTTTCCTTTTTTTTTTCGTTTTCCACGTTGCGCCCAACAAGTCCTGTCTTCAACAGGCAACCAACCTGTATATTCTTGCATGTAATAAGAACCGTCTGGTCTGGTCTTGCACCAGGTTTGACCCGTTGATGCTGCTGCTGCTGCAGCGTGCGGTGAATCACTCTCGCGGCTTGCAGACGCCTTGCGCTTGCTCTTCGCTCTCCGAGTCTCTCTCTACTGCCTATGTACTCTGACTGGCTGGCTGCTTCCATGCAGTTGTAATGTAAAGCAGTATAAAATGTTCAGTTGCCCGCGGTCGGTCGCAGTGAAAGCACGTGCTTCTAGCTGTCAGCTCTCTCTCCGTACGTGTTTCCCATCACGTGTTCTTTTCACACGCATTCAGTGCTCCGCTTTTTCCCGCCATTCGCCCGATTCACGTGCTGCTGCCGCCTTTTGCCTCTGTCCGATACGTTTTCGCAAATATTGCCGACACGATGAATAATTACACCATTAAGCAACCGTAGTTTATTAGCGATTGTCGCGTCGAGTACACAAAACGTTCCGAGAATTAAAAATATTGTGCGTCGTCGCGGGTGTTTTTGTTGTTCTCCGTTTTTTCGCGTGCATCGTCGTTATCATTGTTGTGGTAATTGTTGAAAGTGTAGCGAAAACAACGCACGAAACGCATTTTGCGGTTGCACTTTGGTTGCTCTTTTTTAGTTTGTTTGTTTTTCTTTATGCAAAAGTCCAAGAGACAGTTGTTTGGCAACGATACTTTGATTAATAATATTTGTGCCCTGTGGATTTTCTACAGAAGTCGGGAAGTTAAAGACGATAATTTTTAATTCTGTAGCTGCGGTTAGCTAAACAGCTAAAAGGAATTAAAAATGGATTTCGGTGTTTTAAGCAAACACGACAGGAATAATCGTGAGTTCTTTTTAAATCTTTATATTTATTATTTATTGCCATTAAATGAGGTGAAATGCGATGACTAATAAGCAATTCAAATATTTTCACCTTATGACGCAATAGAATTTTGTTTAGACTTCAATCATTTCATTTTTTTTTTGTTTCTGTTGCGTTTGCTTGTTTGTCTGTTGCTGTTGATTGTAAAAACAAATAGGCTGTGCAAATATTTTGCTGCTCTGATGCACATTTAACTGGGTAAGGTGCCGGCCAGAAAATACGATACGAAATTAGAGCGAAAGGGCTGCTATTTATCGCATTCGATAAGACGCTAAGACGTGTAAATAGAGTGTAATAATTATTAATTAGTTTAGAAATTTTCAAGTTCACGACGCGACTCTGAAAACTTTAATTAATTGCTATCATTGCCATTGTGATTGTTTTGTTTTTGTTATGTGTGTGGTGTTTTTTTGCAACGAAATTTATACTGCGCAAAAAAAAAAAATGAGAAAGTGGTCCATTGCGTAATATAAAAAAAAACATTAGGAGATTAGGAGCAATTTTTATTGCTAATTTACTTTGGGTTTTCCGCCATTTTTTTTTTAATTATAATTTGATCTTTAAAGGAATTTTTTTTTGTTATTTTTAGTGATTTAATTATTTAATTTCTTATTTATTAGGAAATAAACAATTTATGCCTTTTAGACTGCGAAAAAATGTATTTTTTTGTAGTTTTAAATTGTTGCAAGTTTTGCAGAAAATTAAAAAAAAAATGTTCCTCGTATTTCTTTAATGCTTTTTTTTTTAATTTTAAAATTAATTAGTTTCTTCTTTTTTTTAATATATAAAAAATGAATTAATTTTTGTAGTTTTAAATTGCAAAAAAGTTGCGAAACTTTTTTAAAATGGCGTCCCACGCATTTCATTAATACAAGTTTTAATTTTAAAATTAATTACTATCTTCTTTTTTATTTTCGTAAATGATTTAATTTTGAAAATTTTAAATTGCTTCCAACTCTTGCGGAATTTTGAAAAAAAAATGGCGTCCAAAGTATTCCCTAAATGAAAATTTTCATTAAACTTTGAAATAAACTGTTTAGTTTCTCCTAATTTTATTGTTATTAATTTTTTTTTTTAAATTAATTTTCATTTAGCAAATGATCAAAGTTAGTTTGCTGTTCATCTGCGGTTTATTATAAGTTTGTCTTGGAGCGTCTTCAGCATCAGGAGAAAGAGTACATATAAAGTGCTTGAAATGCAGGCACGCAGTGCAATCCAACTGATGGCGGTTAAAGTTTGCTCTTTCTCTTATTTGCAAGCATTGCACACACCACACGCACGCACACAACACTTGAGCGATTAATGGGTGCAAGAGAACAAAGAAGTTGACGCTTTCGGTCAGTCATTAAAAGAGCTCGAGACGTAAACACCGAGCAAGCGACTACAAAGGACTCTCTGTCCTTCCTTCCCTCTGATGGCTGCATGTGTTTGTTGTTCATAATTAATATTTAAATCGCTTGGTCGGTGCCTCTTGTGAAAAATTGCTTATGTTATTTAATCAAATCAATTGTTTTTTTTACTTTTTTATATTTTTTTTTAAGTTGAATTTCAATTTTAAGTTTTTTTGTTTAATGAATTAATATTTAGAATCGTTAGCTGTTGCTAACTGTTAGAATTTATTGGTTTTTGGTGGCTAATATTAGCTTTTTATCACTTGGAAAAGAGAACCAGTTGCATTAATTACGATTAACGGTTCTAAAAATAGCTTAATTAATTATATTTTGCAAGCTTCGGTTTTGTACTTTAATTTCCAGATAAAAACTTTATTGCTTTATATGTTAAAAATATTTTAATTTGAGTTATTAGATTTTATTATTACTTTTTCAAGTAATAAATTATTTTAAACTAAAAAAATGAATAAAAAATTAAACGAATTTTCCTAAAAAAAAAAAAAAAAAAACTAAGAAAGGTAAAGTTGCGTAAAATCATTACAATTTTTATTTATAATTTATTTTTAAAATTAAATAAATATTACATTGTAGTTAGTTTCTTGTTTCCAAGTGAAGACGCATTATTTATAAATATAAAAGAAGGCATTACCGAAGCCACAATAAAATTTAGCGTCGTAAAAACTACATAGTTTTCGTTTTACGTTTTACTTCTTCCATTTTATATTTTATTACAAAATGACTACATTCTACAAATAGAATTTGCTTCGTGGACTTTTCGTTTTATATTTTTCTTTTGTTGCTGTTGCTCCTAAGAAAGAGAGTCTTAAGGAAATATAAATAAATAGTAAATACTTACTGCTTACTTATTTTTGCAATTATATTACCACAACAAAATGACTGTGCTGTAGTATCATAAAGAAAAATTACTTATTTTTATTATTCGAGTATCATAATTGCTCTCGGCACCAATAAAAAAATTGTTAAAATTAAAACTGTTGCTATGTTTCCACCAAAAAAAAAAGTAATACTAAAAGTTTATTAGAATCTTTAAGTAATAAAATACTGACCCAAATAAAAATAAAAATAAAAAACCAAAAGCGAATAGGAGACATTAAATGAAATAATTTATTGCTTACGTTTTAAATTTCATTTTGGTTTTTGCAAAAACTTTATTTTGCTTTCAGTTGTAAAATAAAATGCTAAAATAGAAACAATTTATTAGTTTTTTTTTAAATTTCAAATAGCTGATAATTCTACTAGAAAGAAATATTAAATAGAAATTGTTTTTAGTTTATGTTTTTTATGCACATAAAATGTTTAAACAAAAAGTAACGTTGATATGAAATTGTTATTGCTGTTGTCATTATCAGGGATAATGCGTCTTTTGCTTTTATTTATTTTGTTCTATATGGACTGTTTAAAAAAAAGGAGTTTTGCAATGAAAATTCTTCTTTTTTTTTCTGTTTTGTTAGAAAATAATAAAATTTGAAATTAATAATTTATTTTGCCATTAGAAATAACTTTTAAGCTTTTTTATGAGCAAGCCTTCAAAACAGTTTTATTGTTTAATTTTTTTATAATTTGAATTTTCTTTGAAGTATCAGAAAACGCAATTTTTAATTTTCATTTATTTTATAATTATTTTTTTATTTATTTTAATTTCTAAAGTAATAAAAAATAAAAATTTATTAAGTTTTGAAAGCTTTCAAGCAGAAGCTTTATAATTTTTATTTTTGCCTCTGAATTTTCAGTTTACTGTTTTTACAATTTACCAAACTTTATCAAAATTCAAAATGTTTTTGAGGTCTTCTTAATAAATTTATTTTTAATTGCAAAAAATGAAAATAACTAAAAAAAAAAGTGAATTTTTTTCAATGATCAATAAAAAATTTAACATTTTAAAAGTTTTTTTAATTTCTAAAGTAAGTTATTAATTATTAAAAAAATAAAATATCAGCAGAATTTAAAATATAAAATATTAAAGCTTTGAAACAAAAAGCTCGGCAACTTTAGAAAGTTGCCGCCATAATTGCACTGCAATTTAAAACGCAGCAATAATTCTCGAATTAAGTTCATATGCATAAAACTAAAACTAAAACAATAAAATTTTGCAATGGAAATTTACATAGTACATAAAACATAGATTTTCAATTAATTTACATCAACTGCAACTGCAACTGCAAGGGCTTATAAAGTATAGCAAGCAAAATGGAAATTATTATTTTCCCATTTGTATTTCGTGTAATTATACAGCACATCACAAACCGTTTGTATTTGTCTAGGAGTATAGTAGTTGATGCATTTGTTGTAAAGATGCATCTAAAATACCATCAGGGGCTGTTGGAATTTTAATGAAATTTTCCGCACAGCAGACGTCTTTTCTATTTATTTTTCCATACAAAAACAATTCAATACAAAAATCATAAATAAATAAGTAAAAACAGCAATGAAATTAAATATTTTCTTCAATTTAAAATAAAATAAAAACAATATAATTTCTTATTAATCGAAAATTATTTTAATTTTTAATCATTATATTGAAAAAAAAAATTAAATTAAATTTCTCTTTGTAATTTATTAAAATTTAAAATCATATGAAGAAATGACGCAGTTATAAGTTATAACATATAGCAAGTGTTGTTCGGTTGTTCAGTCTTGGGATTTATGTAGTTCGCACGTCAAGAGGGGTCAATGTTTGGCTCAATGTCCGTCCGTTACTGGTGCTTTGCTCTTTCTTCTCTCTTAGTGTCTATAGGTCTTTTTTTCAATTTTATTTTTTTAAAGACAGTGGACGTCGCGCGGCCCCCTCGAAAACTATTGCCGGGCCCCCGACTTTCCACTTGCATTTATATTTTGTATATATTATCAACGACTTATTTCGTATATTTTGCTTACGATCAACGAACTTTTCATGCGGTGCCCGCCTTATTTTTTTGGTTTTATTAGATGGGAAAGAGGCTACCAATTAATACTTTGGTACTTTTCTCTATAAGCGAATTCTCTGTTTTAGTTTTTTAGAGTTGTTTTAACACTTTGGGTTTTTCTTAATTAATGCAAATTTTTTGCGTGCGTCAAACATCTACTGTTTGGATTTACTATTCGCGTCACTATACACTCACAACGCGCTTGTTTCATCAATGATAATTTTTTATTGCTTGTAGTAAATAGGTTTTTACTGCTTACGTACAATGGTCATTGTTTTTCTTTGATTTTTTATTTCATTTCTTTTTGTGAAAAATTAAAGAAATTTTTCTTTCGGGTTTATAATGAAGTTTTTCTTTTATTATTTTATTGGATTTTAATTTAAATTGCATAGAAATAATTAAAATTTAAAAAAAAATTGTACTGTAAATGATGGATTAAGTTGGGGAGGAAAAAATTTAAAAATTAAATATTTTCCTATTTAATTTTTTCATTTATTAAATATAATTACTTAAATAAAAAAAATCTAACTATAAATGAAAAAATATTCTTCATTTTTTTTTTTTAATTTCAAAGGTTCTTTAAAATTATAAAAAGCACTGATATAATAATAAAACGAGTAAAATAAAAGATAAAATTTTTTAAATGAATTTTCAATTAAATTTTTCTTGTTTTATTTTTTATCCATCAAATCAATTTTCCATTGCTATTATTTGCGTAAATAATTTATAAATAATTAAATTTGCATATAGGTTTTTGTTATTTGCTACAAAGTTTATTTTACGAAGCATTAGTTTAGTAAACTTCAATTGAATTGAATTGCACCATTGTTGTTAGAAATGTATTAATTATAAACAAAGTTAATAATAGTTTAATTTTCAAACAGAAATCAAAGCGCATAATATTTAATATTTTTCTTTTTATACAAAATTAAACTGTAATTTATTTATCGAAACAGTTTGTTTGTTAAATTCAATTAAAATTGCTCAATTTTTATTTAAAAAATATTTTTTTGTTTCTTTTTCAAGAGTTTATTAAAAAGAAAACAATTTTTAAAGTAATTAATTAAAAAATAAAATTACATTTTTTGTAGATTTATTTTAAGGATTTCTTTAAAATTTTGTTAGAAAAATTATGAAAAACTCCTTGTTTAAGTTGGAAATTTTATATAAACAAAAAATAAAATCAAAACTAAGAAATTAAAATTATTAAAAGTACAAAAAAAAAAACTGCATAGTTAATTTTTACAGCTAAAGAAATGATGTAATTTGAAAAAAAAATACAGGGAAACTTTATTAAAGTTAAAAATCCTATAATTTGTAAAAAAAAAAAAATTCAAGTGCAATAAATTTAATTAATTAAAAAAATTAAAATTTCATTTTTTGCAGATTTATTTTAAGGATTTCTTTAAAACTTTGGTAAATTTTAATCAAAACAAAAACTAAAAAAGTAAACCTTAACAATTATAATTTAAAAAAAATTGTTTTTACAACTGCGGCAATTAAATAATTAATTAAAAACTTCTTCAAAGTAGAAAATGCATTATTCCCCATATAAAAAAAAAAAAAACCACAAAAACACAAAAACAAATTTCAAATGGAATAGATAGAAAAACAAGTTAAGGAAAAGCAGCACATCAGTGAAAACAGTTTTGAAAAGATAATTATGGAATTCCATTTATTGGCTTTACTGCAGCAAATCAGCAGTCAGTTAGTAATAGTAGTAATAGTTTTTGTACTCCATGTAGTACAATTATGCAACAAATTGCAACAAACAAGCACATTATATGTACTGGCAAGCAGCAGCATTGGGAGAGGATACACGTGTGCAACAAAGTTGCAACTTGCAACTGTTTTTTCATTTGTGTTTCGTTTCGAGGTGAAAAGAGTCAAGGAAACGGAAACGAATCCTTGACGGATCCTACTACCTATTGAGCTACTACTGCCACCGATCATTTCAATTCGTCGTTTTGTCGCCACATTAGTTCACTTTAGTTTAGTTTAAAGTCTAGTCCTAGTCAGTAAATAGTTAATGCAGTTTCAAAACGTCATCGCAACTCAATAGTATAGTCAATAATAGTGTAAGACTGCTATTAATTAATTGCTCAGCGAATGGTTTTCCGTTGAATCATCTGCACTCAGTATAGTTAGCTTTAGCTCCCAGAGAGAAACTATTGTGCGCTTATTAGAGCATAGAACATGTCTCTTGCAATTACTGCTTGATACAGGGGCTTTTTCTTTAAATTTCTTGCAAAGTTTTGCAATCGGAAAAAAATTGAGGGGAAATTTATTTAATTAAATTAAAAGCAATAAAAAGTAGTTAAGAAAATAAAATGTTTTTAGTATTCAGAAGCTTCAGAAGAATTAAGAGGAAAATATCGATGGTGTAATTTCACTTTTATTGCTTTCAATATGTATCGACCTGAATTCCTTTCTTTTCGTTTCTTATTCTTAAATCTTATTGCTTTTGCTTATTTATTGTAATGCCAGTTATTACTGGGTCTACAGTTACACTTCACAAGTCAACTTAACAGTAGTACAGAGTACAGACTTATGGAGGAATATATATATATACATTAAACAGAGAGGGACAAAGAACGTGGTAATCAAATGCGGTAAGTTCGAGTGGTTGCTGTTGTTGTTGTTGTTGAAATGAGCAGCAGAAGCAAGCAGTAAGTGAAGAGCAAGCAACAGCTACTTACTACAATACTCGTATACCATACCAGTTTACGCGATCGATTCGAGGAGTGAGTCTTTGCTCGCTTGCTTGCTTGCTCGCATCGTCGTCGTCGTCGTAGTTGTAGTCGTCGTACTCGTATAGTATGTGAGAACCACCCATAGAGTAATTTCTGTCTGTCTGCCTGCCTCTGCGAACGAAGCCTTCTCTTCGCCAGACTCAACACGTTTCTCCTGGCCTAGGTTATGGTCGACGATGACAACATACACTTGGCTTTTGCCTTACTCGCCTCGTTCACGACTCTTAATAATCATATAGCTGCCACCCACGCATTTCTTATATTGATGCTCTCTGTGTGTGTCTTTTCTTTTTTTTTTTTCGTTTTGTTTTTTGCAACCAACAAATGCGTTGTTGTTGTTCGAAACGGACGGATCTAATTTTCTCAAATCACTCAAATTATATACTCTGTTTGTTTACGCTGTAGTGTTTTCTATTATGTTTTTTTTTGTTGCAATTTTCCTGCTGTTTTTTTCGTGTCTGAGATGGGATTTTGCTGATGGAATTTTTTTAAATGTTTTTAATAGTTTTAATGTTTTACTTTTGAATTTATTTATTAAAAATTAGTTTAGAAGTTTGGTAATGCAATTTTTTTAGTTTTGTAATAGATGAAAATATTTTTTTTTTGGGGTTTTTAGGCAGTTTTTAATGATTTTCTCTTTAAAAAGTTAGTCGAGTTTGAAAATTTCATCTTTTGTTTTGTAAAAGTTGCAAGAGAAATATTTTTTTGATGTTTTTAATCAGTTGTAACGATTTTAAATGATTTTTTCCATAAAAAATTAGTTGAAAAGTTTGAAAGTTTCATTTTTAAGTTATTTAAAAGTTAAAAAAATATTTTTTTTTAGATGGTTTTACATCAGTTTTTGACTGTTTTAATTGATTTTATCTATGAAAAAATTAGTTGAGAAGTTTGAAAAAGTTGAAAAAGGATTTCTCAGGCGTTTTTAAACAGTTTTAAATTATTTTTTCTATAAAAAAAAAATAGTTGAAAAGTTAGCTATCTTCATCTTTTAGTTTCTTTTTTTAACAGTTTGAAACAATTTTTAATGATTTTATCTATAAAAAAATTAGTCTAGATGTTTAAAAATTTCCTCTTTTAGTGATTTTAATGATTTTTTTCCATGAGAAATTAGTTGATAAGTTTGATAATTTCCTCTTTTTGTTTAGTAAAAGTCCAAAAAAATGTTTTAGGTGTTTTTAAAGACTTTCAAACTATTTTTTTGTGGAAAAATTCATTTAAGAAATTCTTCAAAATTTATTTTAACTTTCCACTAATGCAAAATTCTCTAACATTGTTTAAAATGAAAATAAAATGTTTCTGAATCTTAAAAAAAAAGAAACATTTCAAAAGTTAATAAATTTCAATTATAATTTTAATTAACTTCCAATAAGAAAACCCCCCAATAAAATCCTACCAAAGAAATAACAACAAAAACAAACAAAAAAATTTGGAATAAATTTTAAAACCTGAAAAGTCTATTAAAAATTAATTAATTTACCCATTGAATTCGAGCGGTGTAGGTAAAGCTTTGAAAAGCAGCAGCAACTTCTAAAATGGAATTTCCAATTTAGAAGGGGGGCTGCCGATCGTAAAATGTTTCGCGCCAGCCGTCAACCGTCTCTTCACTTCAACAACAAGCAAGGTACAGCAGGGAGAGAGTAGAGTAGAGTAGAGTACATTGGTAAACCTCTAAAGAAAGCACCTGTTTACATCATCATCATCAGCAGCAGCAGCAGCATTGCGTGGATTATTTAATAAAACTTGCCACCGCCAGAATATAATCGACAAACAGTTAATTACGTTGCGCGACCTCGTATAATAATAAAGATTGGGGTGCTTTTGTTCGCGCGCCGCCTATTTCGTCCGTCTTGTCTTCTTTTTACCCTTCGCCGCCGCTCCTTCTTTACTCCTTCTACTGCTGCTGCTGCTGCTGAAAAGGGTCCGGGTGTCCTTGCGACGTCTGGCTCTTCTCTTTTCTCTACATGTATATAGAAATTGTATGTGCTGCTTTTGCTGCTTCTTCTTCTGGTTCTGCTTGCGATGATGTCTTCTCAGTTTGTATGTGTTTATTTGATCGGTGCGCATTGGACGGGAAGTAATACGTTTTCTTCGCGAAACAAAATATGTTTAATCGCGGCGCGCGTCATTACAGCGTCTCGGCGATTCGGTGTCGAATTCGTTGCCGTTGCCGTTGTCGCAGCAGCAGCAGCAGCAGACACGCTCTTTTTGCTCCTGCGAGCGAAATTTTCAGGGCCAGACGCCGCGCATCATGGTAGTCCTTTGAAGCTATGGCTCCCTTTGCCGCTTCCTGCTAATGCTGCTCGACACTTTGCAACGAGTCCTCCTCGCACAAAGGACTACCAATGCGAAAATTACCCGCCAAAAATGATATACTCTCTTTGCTTGCATTGCATCTGTGCAATTTTTTTGTTTTTTAATTGATTTCCTTTAGTTTTTCAAAGAAATTTAATAGTAATTATAAATTTCAAAAATATTTTTACTATTAGAATTCTCCTTAAAAAAAAAAATCAAATAAAATTAATTAAAAATGTAATCAGAAATTGAAAATATACAAAAAAGTGAAAAGCCACACAGTATCCTTTGATGGTTTTCATAGGTTGCAGTGCAAAAAGCAGCAAACAAATCTAAAAAACAAAAGCAAAATCCAATAATCCATCAAAGGCAAAGAATCCCCGGAAAAGCCTATTCATGTAAAGTACTAATAATACTGCGGCAAACATTGGAAATCATTTACTTCCCTGAAAGAGAAGCAATAACAAAATGCAGCACACGTATTTAGACTAGTACTAGTATTTTGATTAGTTGTCGACTTGATGTGTTCTTCTGATACACGCAGCTTGTGTAGTAAGCAAAATAAACGTATAGTGGCTGCCTGTGGAAGATTGGGCAGCGTGCGTGAAAATTGCTGAATGAAAAGCTGGCTGCCGCTTGCCAACAGCAGCAGCAGCGGTATAACTTTTGCATGGTGTGGAGTGGTGGTGGCAGCGCCGGGCGCACGGGCAGCGGCGTCGGTTTTACGCGCGCGTCTCGTCGTCCCGCCATCCCGCCATCCCGTAGTATAGGTGTATAGTACGCGACGCGTTGTATAGTATCGGAAATCGATTTACTCCGGCGTCCTGGCGCGCGCTTTGCGGAATCCATTCTTGCCGCACACGCGAAAACAACGCCCTAATTCGAACCAGGTCAACGCCGCCACCGCCACCACCGCCGCCGCCTTCCATCGCGCGCGACCAAAACAAACCCTAACCTTCCGCAATTTCCATAGTAACAACACTGCTTAAACTTCTTTTTGTTTTCTTTTCTGTTTACTTCTTTATGATTTGCTTTTTTTTTGTATCTTTAAAAGTTTTTCTTTTTGGAGTTTCTTTAAAAGGAAATTTTACAGTGGAAATTTTTTTTTTGATATTATTATTTATTTATGGCAAAGTATGCTGCTGCTGCTGCTGCTGCTGCAGTAATGCTTGAATTTCATGGAGAGCTAAAGGGAGCAAAGTAAATGCTACTGTAAGGTGAACGACCTAAATTCGCTGCTGCTGATGCTGTTGCTGGTGCAACGGGAGATGTATCCAGGCAAAGCAGCAGCAGCAGCAAACTTTTGCTTGCGCACAAAATTGAACTAATAACATCAAGAAGCGCCTCCTTGCTCGCAAATGTTGCGTTTCCTGTTTATAATTATCCACATTGCTCTTCGGGTTCGAATTCAATAACAACAACAACAGCATCATCATCAACAACAACAAAATGCTGATGTAATATTAGTGGAGATCAGTTTATTGTATTTTAATTTACGGGGGCGGTTTTGGGTGGAAAACTGGAAATGGCGCGCAAATGGATTTTTTCTATGGAGAAGTTGTAATTTTAAGCTAATGCAATAAATGTTTTTTACTTCCGGTTTTTATTGAGAAAATTGCTTGTTGGATAATAATTGCATTAGAAAAATTAAATTAATTTTTTTATTATTTTTTATAGTAAGATATTTATTTAAATTTTCTCTTTTATAATAATAATAATTTATTATTTATGTATTTTATTAATTTTTACAATTTAATTTTTTGAGTGATTATTTTTTTTTAAGTTTATTTCACTTCCGGTTTGGATAGCTTAAATTCGGGCTTTGGAAAAAAAATCGTATCTTGCTCATTTTTACTGCTAATTTCATATTTATTATTGTTTATTGTTCGCAAATTAATTGCTCCTTTATTGCAGTAATTATTAATTAAATAAATTATACAGAATCTTCGGAATAAATTACCAAAAATGGATTTTAACTAAAATAATTAAAATTTTATATTTTCAAATGATTTTTCAAATTAATTTAAAATTATTTTATTAATTCAAATAATTGAAAACCAAAGTATATTTTTAAAGTCCTTCAATTCTCTTAAAAAAGAATTAAAAAAAAAAAAAGCAAAAACTAAGAAACCAAAAAAGAGGGAAAAAGATAAATGAAAGAAAAAGGAGAATCCAGAAAAGCAAACAAAGCGTTTCCAATAGCAACTTATCGCATTCATCTGAAATTTAATGTAATAAGAAAACGAAGAAGAAGCAGAAGAATGAGAAGAAGCGCATTAAAGAAGATTCAATGGCAATATACTGTGCATCTACCGACTGTTAAATGTGTCCTCTTAAAACGCATCGTCCATTTAATATTAATCGAAATTTCTAATCAATTCCTTTGTAATAATACAAAGTTCCGACAGTTCATTCATCGCCTTTTTAATATACCATCATCTTTAATAACAGTACAAACTACATAGTATACATCAAATTAGAAAAAGATTAGTAATTGTAAGCACTTAAGAAAAGTGTTTTCAATTGAAGATTTAACCTGCGGACAATCGGAGATGAGATAAATATATCCAATAGGCTGTTGTTTATTTTGTCAGCTATCGTAATGTACTTGTCGTGTTTCTTCTTCTTCTTCTTCTTTTTCTTCTTCTTTTTCTCTCTCCAAACAGTCAAAGAGTCCACAGAATCGAAGTGCGTTGACTCGGTTCTTCTCTCGTGCCCGAAAGCAAACAAGAGCAAGTTTTTTTTTGGTTTGTTGCTGATCAAAACATTAAAAACATTAAAAGCATTGAAAAAAAAAAATGAAGTAAAGAGATGAAAAGAAAAGAAGTAATTGGGTGTGGAATTTCTCGGATAGTTGATGTTGAAATGTATAGTACAGGTATAATGAATGAATTGTCCATCGATTGAATATTTTTATATTCATAAAGAGAGACGAGCCTTAATGCACGCGCAAGGGTGTTCTTCATTATTCAATTATTCAATCAATGATGAAGTGTCTGTTGAATTGATGCTCTTCAACTACTCTATTTCTTTTTATTGGTTTTGTGTTTGCATCAAAGTAAGGGTTGTTTTTTTTAAAGAATGGTTATTTGCAATTAATTACTTTAATTTTTTTTGAAATTTATTAATGCTGTTCTGTTGATAATTTTTTAATATGTTATTGTTTTTTATTAATTAATTATTTTGTCATTAATTTTATGTTTTTTGTTTCAGGTAAGTGAAATTTCCATTGCCTATTTTGTCCATTTATTCATTAGTTAGGTAAGTGTCTTGGCTTAAAATTATTTACGCTGTAAAAATGGAAAAGGGCACAGAGGTGACTCAAACTAACGGAACTCTACAACTAACAAAGTATTGAACACGAAATAAAAAATCATTTAAATAGTGAATCGACAATAAATTATCTTTCGATAGTTGCATCACTTAATGGATTTTCTTTTAAATATAATTATTATTAATTATTTAAAAAAATTTGTGCTTTTGTCTCTATTTTTAGCTATTTATTTAGCACTTTAAAAAGTTTCAAAATGTCGACACTAATTTTTTTTTTTTTTTTGTATATATATCACTTTATTTAATTTAATATTTTATTTAACTTTTAAGTTTCTATTTTTTTTTTGCATTAAATATTTTTTTACCTTTTAAAAGGTCTAAAATAATTTAAAAAGAAAAAAAAAAAGTTGCAAATATTTGTTGTTTCCTTATACTTCGCAGCAAACATTAAGGTCAATGTCCTGTTTTTTACGGTTTACAAAAACGGTGGCTTGTTATTAATGAAACGCAATAAATTCTCCGTATACAAATAGTATATTAAAGAATTAATTTTATCGTAACTTTGAACTTGAAACTTTTTTTTTTCAATTTACAATTTCTATTAAGCATTGGGTAAATATTTTTGCTGATAAACAAACTACTGAAGTTTATATAAAATTAATTTTATTAATTAAAATTTATCTATATTTTTAAAATGTGTTTTTTTAATTACTAAGTACGTACTTTTGAAAATAATCTAATCAATTTAATATCTTATTGATTTATCATTGGATAACAATTAAAAAATTGTGTCAACTGTAATAATTTCTTAAAGAAAAAACTGATAAAAATATTTTTTAAGGAAAATAGTTTAAAAATCAATCAAATATTTCCACTTATCTTTTTCTAATTAATGTTTTAATTATATTTTTAAATTTTTAGTTTTTAATAAGACTGGATAACAAAAAAACAAAAAAACACATTAATTTTATTAATTTTGACGCTCTTTTTTAAATTCTTAACAAATAACAAAATAATTTAAAATTTCCCCAAAAAGAAAAAAAAAAAAAAAGAAAAACAAATTTGCGAAAAGTTCGATGATACTCTTATACAAATTATGTGAATGCTTCTTCGTTTCTTCGTTCTTAATTTTTCATTCTTCATTCCTCGTCTTCGTGATAGAATGCGGTTGTGCAGTATTAGCAGAAGAAGTAATGAGCGAAGACACGAAAAGAAGAGCATTTTAATGAAACGGACAATCGGTCGTCATCCTTCTTATACCAATATTACATCCTCTGCCTCCTCGGCCATCGAATCGGTCGTCCTTTGGCAGCAGTCTTTGTTGTTGTTGTTGTTTTTGCTGGTAATGAACGGTTAGGTTGATCCATTCGCGATTTGCTGATGCTGTTGCTGTTGCTGTTGCTGTTGTTGTTGCTGTAATATACGTAGTAATAGTAGATGAGATGAAAAAGAAGAAGAAGAAGAAAAATAACTCTCTCATGAAGGAAGAAAGAAAAATAAGTACAGAATTACAGCAGTACAGAAGAAGAAGAGTGTACGGAGAGAGAGTTTGAGAGCAGGTTGATTCGTTTCCCACCGTCCGTGGCACACATTCCTCAACGGCGCATCCTTTCTTCGCCTCTTCTGCTGCAGATGCTGCCGCCGTTGATGATCGTGATGATGATGGAAGAGCGTATTTGCCTCTTTCATATATGCTCGGTCTTTCTTGTGCAGAAAATCATAAAATGTTTTATTTTTCTGCTATTTTTTTTTTAATTCTTTAAGATTTTTTTTTCTTCAGTTAAAGTTTTCTTTTAAAGATTTTAAAGAGTTTTCTTTTTCATCTTCAATTAGAGCTGTTTAAGTTTTCTTTTAAAGATTTTAAAGAGTTTTCTTTTTTAAATTGTTAAAGTGTTTTATTTTTCTGCATTTTTTAAATAATTCTTAAGATTTTTTTTTCTGCAATTTTTTTTAATTACTTTATTAATTCTTGAAAAAGAATTTAATTATAATCTTAATGATTTTTTTTTTCAATTTGAACTTTTAATGTCTTTTTTTAAAAGATTTTAAAGATTTTTAATTTTTTAAATTGTTAAAGTGTTTTATTTTTCTGCAATTTTTTAAAATTATTTTAATAATTCTTTAAGAAAATTTTTTTTTAGAATTTTATTATTAAATGACTTTTTTTCAAGTAGAGCTTTTAAAGTTTTCTTTTAAAGATTCCAAAGAGTTTTTTTTTTAAGGAAAAATCTAAGTTCATTTTATATTTTTCTCTTTTTTTAATACTTTTTTTTTCAAATACTATTCTGGTGTTTTGGCAGACAGTTAAAGTAGGTCGCGATCGATACTTTTACTATACACAATACTCATTTTCCCATATTAAATATTATTGTCTCTTCGCGCCTTGCTCTTCTGTTCTTTACTGCTCATTGTATACTCTGACTGACTCTGACTGTATATAGGAGGAGTAGTTGTAGCAGTACATTGTATACATACTCTCGTAGTATGTGCATTCCGTGCATTCCATATATGGGACACTAGTAGTACATAATTGAGATAATCATATGCTGCATGAGATTTATTGTGCTTACGTTCGTTCGTCCGTTCATTATAGCACAGCGTATGGAGTATATAGCATAGCATTGCATATAGCATTTACTATATAGTATATAGGAAAGGCAACCAGTTCAGTTCATTCATAAAATAGTTGGATGGAGTGCAGTAAAGTGGGCTAGTTGTATGTTGTAGGTATACTATAGTTATAATAACGAATGCCGTCATTTCATTCTCTATACTCTATACTCGCGAACATGTACAAGTTTTATATGATGATGATGATGATGATTCCGTTGCTTGCTTGCTTGCTTGCTTACCTTTGCTTGCTTCCTCCTCTCATTAATTATTTCTCACATGATTGCTTTCTTTATTTCCTACCTTTTTTCGTTTTTCGTTCTGTTCTGTCGACACAATAATAAGCAATAACCACAAACACAGAATTTTTTTTTAAATTTGTTTGTTAAATTACGACGAAAAGTAGTAATGAATTTGTTTTCAATGATGAATGATGAAGATGAAGTAATTTATTATAATTTTTATAAAATTGTTTATTTTTTCTTTAAATTTTTATTTACAATACTTGGAATTTTTCAAATAATTTTTTTATGTTTTAATTTTACTTTCTAATTTTTTTAATGATTTTTTTAAACTTTTTAAAGTTATTTTTCAATTATAAATTGTACCTTAAAGTACGTTATGATTTTTAATTGATTTATAATTAAATTACTAAATTAAAATGCTATGCAATGCGAAATAAAATTAAAATTCAGTTTATTGATTTTTTTTTATGTTTTAATTTATTATTTAATTTTTTTTTTTTGGGAATTTTAAAACTTTAAAGTTATTTTTAAATAGTGCCATAAAGTGCTTAATAATTAAATTAATTTAAATGCATTTGCAATGCAATGAAAAAATTGCACATTCAGTTGATTTTTTTTTTAATGTCTTTTTTTTGTTGTTATTTTTCAATTCAAACTTTATGCCATAAAGTGATTAATAATTTAATAAATTTTAATGCTTTAAAATGCATTGAAAAAAAAATGCAAATTCGTTTGACTAATAAAATAGATAAAAAAAAAACTTACTAATGCGTTGCTAATGAATATTATTGTTCATGTAATTACAAGTAAACTTTTTAAAATTATGCAATTTATGCAAAAATGCATTATTAATAACTCAATTGTTTTTTCTTCTTCTTATCATTCATTGTTAAATAACTAATTTAAAAGTCAGACATAAAAATTTTAAAGTTTACTTTAAACTTAAAAACTTATAACTTATTTTTTTAAAGTAAACTTTTAATTGTTTTTTTCATTACGATTCTACAGTTGGAAAAACCTGAATTACTTTTTTAATTTGAATTTTTCACATGTAAAATGTCCAATTTTAGAAACCAACTTTCTCTCTAAATTTAAAGTACTATTCACTATAAACACCAAAACAATTCTCTGAATGAGAAATTCATTCAAAATTTCAAACGCAGTCTGAAATAAATGCTTTCGAATGATAAAAACTGTTTTTTTTTTTAATGCAAATTAAAAAAGTAAATTGTGATTTAACAATTTATTACTGAAAAAAAAATTCAGTTTTAATAATTTACTTAAAACTTTAATTAAAAAATAAACCTTTTTTTACTTATTTATATATTTTTACATTTATTCTTTAAATTCATTTATATTTTAAAGATTTAAAGTAATTTTCCGTTCAAAAAAAAATAAAAAGGTATACGACGTGCAAAATTACAATTTGCGCACTTTTTTCATTTAATTCCTTCAGCTTTTTTCCTGTTTTTATTGCTCGTTAACTAAGTGGGACAAGAATGTATTTTTCTACGTATTCGTTATTATACTATACCTACTACGTGTTACTCGTACGCAATTACCGAATATGAAAAAAATTGCGCTCTTTTTTATTATTTTGGCACGCATCAAATGTGTGTCAAATCGCAATAGGCCTCTTAAATTTCCTACTCTTTAGAAAAACAAACTTTATTTACTTTTTAATATTTATTTTCTTCATAAAAATTGCTAAATTATGAAATTATTAAAGAAGTAAATTAAAAAATCGAAAAAATAAAATAAACAATAATTAAAAAATTAAAATAAAATAAAAAAGTAAGAAAAATGATATAAGAAGAATTGTGTAATCCATTTATTTTTTCCAATGAAATATATATTTTTTTTTGTATTGATAAGAGAAGCAAATCAATGAAAGGCTTGCAATGAATTCTTGTGATTTACGCAATCAATCAGAGGCGCAAGTGATTGATTGATTGATATAGTATAGGCAACATCGGCAGTAGCAGTAGGTAAACATGTTCGCGACATTGTGTCGATTACATGAAATAACCATAAAATGCCGATTCGAGGAGGTTGGTAAAATAATGGCGCGCGGACATGGGGAATACCTTTGCATCTATCAATAGGCCTATTTTACTCTCTATGCTGGATGTACGAACACACGTACAGAGACACACACACACACAAACACATAGCAATAATATACCGGAATAATTTATCGGTGCGCAGCGGATCGTGTAATTGACGACATTTGCATATAAATTATCTCGTTTCATTTATTTCTTATTGGTTTTATTATGACGTTGATTAGTTGGCGGTTAATTTATTGTTATTTTATTAAATCGCCTATTTTTAGTCTATGAGGAATTTGTTGTCGATGCATAAGTTATATTTGAAAAATTTACTATTCATCCTATTCGTGTCAATTAATTGATTTATTATTTTTTAAATAACTTTGGTTGTTATTGAAAAATTAAGTAAAATAAATTTAAATTTTATTTGCATTTTTTTTTTTGGAAAGGTTATGTATTTGATTTTTTGTCTAAAAGAAATCATTTCATCTAAATTTAAATTAAATTATTTTAAATTTTAATTACGTAGTGAAATTTTATTTTAATTTTTAACTTGAAAATAGACTTAAAAGCAAAGATAGAAATAATTTAAAGTTCCATTTAAAATTTAAAGTTTTATTGAACTTTGTCTATAAAAAAATTAATTTTATATCAATTTTAGCTTTAATTTTATTATTTTATATTAGATTTTAATTTCATTGAAATTTAATTTAAATTTTACTGTTTTATTTTAAATATTAATTTCCTAGTGAATTGTTATTTTAATTTTAAACTTGAAAATAAGGCTATATAAAGCAGAGACTCAAATAATTTAAAGTTCCATTTAAAATTTAAAGTTTTATTGAACTTTTTCCAACAAAAATTAAACCTAAAATTAATTAACCTTAAATTTTATTGCTTAAATTAAATTTAAATTTAGAAAAAGATTAAAAAGCACTGACAAAATTAAGTAAGACAAAGATTTTAATATTTAATGTTTATCAGGTTATTTTTTAATTTAATTTTAATTAAAAAATAAAAAATGAAAAGCTTACAGAAAATAATTAAAAATGTTTTTTTTAAAACCTATATATTTTTAAATTAAAAAATTATTGAAAACTTTTAGAGAAATAATAAAAACTGTTCGCTAGGAACACTTGTGCAAGCCACACGCATTTTTCTAGCAGTGCAAAAAAAGTGAACATTTTAGCATGGAAGTAGCAGAAAACTCAAACTCCGAAGAAGAATCAATAAATGAAG
>JASKGO010001753.1:0-26542 GCA_030556065.1 Holobus sp. GC000080
TCAAATTTAAATTCGTTGTCTCTTTATTAAAAACTGATACAACATTAGATAAACTGTCTCTTTTGATATAAATATTATTTATAGCAATTGTTAGCTCTGAAAAGAGCTGATATCGTTCGTTAAAGTGGTTGTTTTATTATAAATATTGTTTATATCAATTTTTAGCTCTGAAAAGAGCTGATTAATCATTAATCATATGGATTCTGCTAAAACTACTTTTAAAAAGCCAACAAACGATTAGAAATCATAACAAATTTATTTGAATTAATAATTTGAAGTCTCCATAACTTACCAATAGAATAAATAAATGAAAAAAGTAATTAACAGAGTGTTTGCTGCAACCATGCAAAAACAACTATCTTTGGCAACAAATACTAAAAGAATTGACAACAATAAATAATAAGAATTATTTTCAATGCTATTTCATAAATTTAATTAAGAATTCAATTAAAAATAGCACACATTTTAGTTCATTAAAAAAATGCATCAGGACGCTCCTAGAAAGCTGCAAAACATGAAAACAAGAAAATTCGGCGTCCATAAGTTAGAAAACTCCTTAAAACCCACATAAATTCCATTTGTTTTATTGATAAAAGCAGTTATCTATTTCTTAATTCTATTAAAAAAAATATGGCAGACCAATTTGTACAAGATATACAATTTTGAGAAGCGCTTTCAATAGTAGCGCTTAAATAAAAAATTTCGTATGTACAAATAAAAATAAAAAAACAATATAAATAATGAATTACCAATGTTTAGATTAGTTAATACTGAATTAAATAGTGAATCGTAGAATAAATAATTAAAGTAGTAGGTACTGTTCTACTTATTACAATATTAGTCTTTTCTCATTAGTTCATTAAAGGTATTTACAAAAAAAAAACAGTTTTGTAAATGTAAAAAATGTACATTATTAAGTACTGCGTTCCTCTAACTATCTTGTACTCGCTTGTAGTTAGCCCTAAATTAAAAATTTCATTAGAAAAGTCAATTGCATCACAAGTACGATAAAAAAAAGATCACTGCGTAATTAAAATCGTCCACATTTAAGTAAGAAATATTAAACGTAATTATCGATGGGCGGCGGAGCGGTCTGCAAATCGATGTTGTTCCGTTTTCGTTTCTTGTACTCTCGATTGTGTTTGTGCTGACCGCTCTTGCTGTGCAGTACTTTGACCTTTGCTTCGGTTCTTTGAAGGCGCGGTGATCCTTCCGAACTACCCGACGGGGTGCAATTGTTGTTCTGCGACGATAGACAAGACATTTCTATCATATTTTGACTCTGGAAAAAATCCGAGCTAGAAATTTCTGGAAATAAGACCAAATTAACCTAGGTTTAGTTGTTTGTGTCAGTTATAGTAAATACTATTAAATATTTTTTGACTAATTTTTTTTTTTAATTAAAATACATCAAAACAACGAAAAGCAACACTAATTAAGCGCAAATTTAATTTGTAAGCGGTTTTAGATAATCCAATTAATGTTAATCGAATTATTAGTGGTTAGTTCACTAAAGAAGCAAAGTTTTCGTTTGATTTTCGGATTAAAAACGCACTAAACGCAACACCCAAACAATTAAAAAAAAAATAAAATAGAAGGTACTCTTACATGCAAACTATGAGACGAATTGCATTTTAGAATTTATAATTGCGGAAAGTTTTTCCAATCGTAATTACCATAAGAGGCATGAAAACAAATCCGCTTAGAAAACTATAGTTACTAAAAAGAAATTAAACAAAAAAAGAAACTTTTAACTACTTTGTGACAGATATTTGGAATGTCCGATAACATTTTCAAATAGATTTAACAAAAAAAAAATATTTACAAGTAAAATATATTTACCTTATTTTCCGCGTCGGCTAAAGGATTGGCAGTGATGGTCATTCGATTAGTGGAAATTGAACAGCCATTTGTGCGCGACATGTTTTTCGGATTCGAAACATAGTCATTCGCATCCGCTTGTATGTGGTGGTTAATTTCCTCAACCACTGGCTTATCGTGGCGATCTTCTTAAATAATAAAGAGAAAAATATAATTGTGCTCTGTGTTCAATTTTTGAATTAAATGAAAAATAATAATTTTCAATAAACTAAATTAATTAAATGGTTATGATTTTCAATAAACCTTCAAGAAATTTTTCTAATTTTGCACTTTTTAGCAGTATAAAAAACCCGTTAAAGTTAAAAGAAAGAAAGTTTCGAACTTGACGCCATTTTTTCCTTTTAAAATGGCACGAAATTAAAAAAAAATTGAACAGAAAAATTTATTCCACACTTCACTTTTAAGAAAATTATAGAATGATGGCTTACCTCTGCTGGTTTTTTCAGTTTCTTTGTTTTGTTTCCAAATGCATAAAATCAGGCAAACTATGAAACTTAGCACAAGAGCTAAAATAGCAACACCCACGCCGATGGACCAGTACAATTTCGATTTTGCTTGCACGCCATTGATTTCTTTTGTCCTCCCCGTGGTAGTAGAAGGAGCCTCCGTGGCTAATTCTGCAAAATCAGCTTGGTAAATTAATTTTAAGTAGAAGAGAGAACCGCAAAACTTACTGGCAGTTTTTTGTTTCAAGATGGGACTAAATTCGCTGGCACTTTTCGAATTAAAACTTTGCAGTTTGATGTCGTAAACTGTGTCTGGAACTAAATGGGTTATCACATAGGAACTCGTTGCTGCTCCGTCCGCAGTGGCTTTCATGTAGTCTCCAGCAGAACTGGCCGAGTTGTAACTAATAAGGAAACCATCAACAGTCACATTCGGATTAGGTTCGTACTGCAAAAATTTTAAATGCCCTTTAATTTCATATTTCAAGTCGGAAATTAAGCGAAAACGAACCTCCCAGTAAATTCTGATGGAAGTGCAATTGATCGTTTCAGTAAAAGTGAAATTCGGAATGGGCAGCGGATTTTTCGCATAGAATCCTTCGCGTTTCAGCAAGAACTTTTCGCTCTTCGGACTCAGCTTATTGTCGTTGTTACTGTAGACGGCGGCAATGCGAAATTTGTAAAAGTAATCCGCTTTGAGATTGTTCACTTCGAAACTGCGAATATTGGGTGCAATGTCCGAGTTCGTGGTCTTCCAGCGCGACGGCCGTTTGACCACCGACCCATTGTGCGCCGGTCCCAATTCGCGATACTGCACCTTGAAGAACGTAATTTGCAAGCCGTCGTTTTCAGGTACAGTCCAGCGAACAACGACCGACTCGTCGGTCAGTCGCGACACGGTCGGCGCACTGGGCGGAATCATCTCCGAAGTGCCCTTATGCTGTTTCTTCGACTTGTGTTTCCGCCGATGCTTGTGCATCTGGTGCGGCTGCAGCGTCGACACGTCCAGCGAATCCATCGAGGATATCTGCTTGGGGATGACGTGCAGGTCACCGCTACTGTAAGTGGTGCCCATAACATTGGTGGCGAAACACTGGACGACTCCGGCGTGCCGTTTCTCGAATGGCATAAAGGCAATTTTATTGCCGTTCACTTCAATGTGCTTGTCTCGTAGCACAGTTTTGCCATTAAGAAGCCACGTAATTTTCGGCTCCGGAATTCCGCTCACCTTACAACTTAGATTCAAATGTTCGCCCTCTTTGTATTGGATACTTTTAGGGCCTTCGGTAATGACCGGCGCTTCGTTGTAAATCAGTGATATTGTATGCGAAACGGTTCCTTCGCGATTCGTATGCTTACAGATATAAACACCTTGATCTGATCGTGTTACGTTTGTTATAAGCAGTCCTCCGGGCAGGATTTGGAAACGTGATGAATTTCTTAGGGAGTCTCCGTTGGGATGCATCCAATGAACAGTGGGCACTGGCGTACCGAACATTTGGCATTCCAGAAAGACTTTCTCACCTGCGAAAATGTTTATTTCGAAATGTTAACTTCTTCTGAAAGAGCCCCTTTATTTTATCCTTTATATTTAAAACCTTTTCGCTAAAGAAATGCAATAATATTTCTATTGAAGAATTTTTCCAGTAAGTACCGAATTTATGTAAGTTATTCTTAGCAATGGCGTCCATTGCACTTAAAATATGTTTTTAAAAAGTAATTGTTGAAGGATAGTACGCCTTACAAACTGAGAGTCAAAATTAAAAATTTGAAAGGGGTGATATAAACTTTTGATAAAAGCTTATGTTACCCTTGCTATATGCAAAATTAAAGTAGATACCGCTCACTTAAAACTTATTTCCGGGAAATGGGAAAGACTGGGCTGAAATTTTGTTTAGATTTTGATAAATGAGAATGAATAAATTAAGATTTAAAATAAAAAAATGGACTGCGGTGATTTAAGGCAATTTGCAATTTTTTGAATTGTAAAGAAAATGATTACTTATTTTTTTATAAATAACAATCACAAACGGTTCTGCTTCTCTTCAGTTTTTTTTTAATTCAATAATAATAAATATTAATAAACCATAAATATAAAATTATACAAAAAATCGATCAAACTCATTAAAATTTAATTTATAAAGCACATTATTAATTATCAAAATCAAAAATTAAATTTTATAAACCTTTTTTTGTCTGAAGATAATGTTTAAATTCGCAGTATCTATTTCAAAAGTACATGGAAATCGAGTGCAAGTAAATTTTTATCAAATGTTACCATACTTATTTTTTTAATGTACACATTCATTTTATAGAGAAAATTATTGTTTATAAAATTCAAATTAAATTTATAAAATTAAATTTATATCTTTTTGTTTTCCGGAAGTAATTTTTAAGTAAGCGCCCATTTCTAGTTCGAGGGTAACAACAAGTAAATAATCAAATTTTCATAAAAGTCACTAATTCAATTTTTAAATTTTTACTGTAAATTCTTAGGGCACATTATCTAAATTCAAAATCAAATTTAATCCATGTTTTTCCGGTTTACCGAAAATAATTTTTAAAAGGGCGGTACCCACTCAAAATAAGACAAAGCAAACTTTGAAAGTAATGAAAGGATATTTTAGTGCATTTTGATCCTACTATCAGAATTCATGCATTAAAAACAGAAACTTAATTGACCTGGGAAATAATTGCCTTAAAAAGGGAGAAAAAGCGCCCAATAAAAAACCTTACCTTTGTTGGCAACATAGGAGCTTTGCGGTTTCGAGAGGAACCTGGGCAATTCATCAGGACCATAATTAACGACCTTCAGATGCAAACTAAAGTCGCTGATCTCGTTCATGTACTGGTATACATTGGTCGCTTTGCACTTATAAACGCCGCTATCTTTTTCCTCAATATTTGCGAGAATTAATGAGGTGGTTGGCAAGTGCGGACTCAACGGATTGACAATCTTCTTATTGTGCATATAATCAATGTAAGCCGGCGGATTCGAATAGGGTTTATTGCACTTCCAGAGGATCGTGTTACCCCTCGTCGTCGTAATAAAGGTGGTATTTTGCGGTGGGAACCTGTCCAGCGTGGTCATCGTGATCCTGTCCGGAATGGACGCAATAACAAGGGCCCCGTAATGGGCCAAACACTGATAATCGCCAGCCATCGATTCGTTCATCATCTTGATCGTCAGCACGGAGCGTTTCTTCTCGTTGGTATAGGCGTGGGGCGGCAAGTCCACGTAGTCCGTTCTGGTCAGATCGAGAACGGCATGCGGATTGGATACTTGCGACCTCTGCATAGGATAATGACGCCACTGATACCGATCGGGGATCTCGTTCATCTCGCACGTCAACTGCGTCTCATCGTTTAGCGGAAGCTTAATCGAACTCGGATCTGTCACCTTGTAAATCCGTTCGCGATCTGCAATCAATCAGCATTTATTGTTAACGAAGGCAGATGACAAGCGTACTATACACCGAGTACACGCATTTATTATGTCTTACTTATTCATATGGCATTATTATTGAGCCGCAAGAGTGCAAGACATTAAATTGTGTTATTGCTACATTCAACAAGAAGTGGGCATTCGCTTCTCTCTATATATAAGCGCAAAATGATGATGATTATTGCTGTTGAGTCTACGCACGGTAGTTCAGGCACGCACTCACATTTCTGATTATTTAAAGAGCCCGATATTAATAATATACAATGCGCAATTTACGCTAAATTATGCAAAATTAACGGAGAAAATAGGCAGTACTTACCGGTGCCCACGGTGGATGCAACAAAAAGTGCCAGGAAAGCCAAGCACCACACTGAATAGTCTGCCATTTTGCATCAGCATCCCTGGAACAAATAGGAAACGAAATCAGTATCGCATATTTTTAAACCCGGGGGCCACACACATACATATAGTATACAGTAGTCCCCTTTTCCTCTTTTTTGTTTCATTTGTGATAACTTTTAATGATAAGTAGGCATAGCATATACAAGCACAGGAAGTGCTGCCGCTTAAAAAGGTTTCCGCACTCTTTTTACATAGCTACGATTTCAACGATAGATTAAGCCAAGTACCCAAGTGGGCACTCTACTTTTCAACTGCGACGCTGCTGAATAAGTACGGTTTTACAGGAATTATAATGTCGTATCGCATGACAATGTTAATTTTTATGGAAATTTTTGGTCACCCGAAATGGGTGACGGGGCGCGCAAACGGTTTGTAAACTGTTTTAAATTTTAAAGCTGTTTAGATTTTATCCGATATGCTCTCTGAATGGGTCTTTCTTTAGAAATTTTAGTGCGTTTAGGGTTTTCTTATAGAGAATTATGAAGGATTTGGGTGCGTAATGGACATTTTATGTCTTTTAACTAGAAATTTGTTAATTTTTTTTTTATATTATGTTAATCAAATTTCCTAGTTTTCTTTTTATTATATAAAATTGTTAAACATTTTGAAAAAAAAAAGTTTTGCTTCATAAGAAAAATCTATAAAATCAAATACCCAATTTCATTGCTTTTATAACACAAAAAAAGTGAAAAAAATATTTTAAAAATTACTATTTAATAACTCTTTATTAAAAGCATTAAAAGGTTATAGTAAAAAAAAGTCGATAAATTTAATCTTTCTATGCAATTTTTAATATGATACAAATATTGAGAGATTTGACTTTTTACTAGTTTAAAGGCTTTAAACAAACAAGAAGAAAATGTAGCATTTTTTCTTATTAACCATTTAAAGTATTTAAACAAAAAACAAAGATCGAATATGATGAAAAAAATAGCCAAAAAAACATTCTGGTGTTCGAGAATTAAAAAAAAATCAGAAATTTGTTATGAGATTTAATTTTCTTTTTAACCGCTATTATGTACAAATATTAGTTTTTTTATAGATAACATGCGAACAATTTCTTATAATTTCCTTTTTTTATTTAACAAACTAGTTGAACAAACAGTTTTTTTTTATTTTTAAGACAAAAAAAAATTACAATATTTTTTAAGTTAAATATTCATTAAATCTAATGAAGTGAAAACAAATGCTCTTTTTAAATATAATTCAACAAAAATATTTATGATATTTCTTGACTTTTAAAGCTTTAAACGTTAACTTATTTTTGAACCCAATAAAATGCATATAAAATTAAAATAAAATGCCAGCTTTGAGAAAAAAAATCCAGTTTTAAAATTAACAATACCCAAACAAAAATTCCTTCTTTACTTTTAAATGAATAAAAAATATTAATATGAATATTTTAATGTCCTTACTAAATATTACAAAACAAGAAAATTCCGAAAACAAGATGCACCAAAAAAAAAAAGAGAATAAAGCCCCCCGAACAAGAGAATAAAAAAAGCCAACTCCAACACCATAAAAAACAACTAAAGGAAAAAGAAAATCATCGATATTTAAAGTGGGAATTTAAGTTAAAGTTGTCTTTGAGGGCGCCTCTATAATAAGGGAGTGCTACGATGATGACGCACCGGTCTCTTTTTGTGTGCACGTTGTTAAGCACGGTTAACCAGAAGATAATGATCAACGTTCTTGTACCATATAATATAAAAAGCAGCGTTCCTCTCTTCTCCATCTATCTTTTTTCTCCATGTATTGGTGCTGCACTCCTGCTGCTGCCAGCAAACGCCGAAGAAAACGGAGAGGCCCAGCAGAAGTAGATGAAGAAGAAGAAGAAGAAAAGAAGTCACGGGAGAAAAAACTAATAAGCAGAGTATAGTGCGTTGCGGAGGAGGAGAACGAAGGGAATGGAAAAAGAAGAAAAAACCGAGCTGCTTGCTTGCTTCGGCCTCTCTAAATAAAACTTTAACCACCTTATAAGAAGCGATGGACACGGGGATTAAACAAATCATACTCATTTCGTGAAGGAGATGTGTTCCCATCGTCCATTCCACATGCATTATTATTATTATTAGTGGAGGATGGTTGCTGTGCCAAGCACCACACCAACCAGAATGATAGTTATTATTTATCAGAAGCGATAAATGCGTCGTGACATATACAAAAAGGAGATGAAGAAAAAGAAGTAGAAAAAGGCCGAGAGCTATTCTTTTTCTTTATACTTTTTTCATTACGTTTTTAATGGCAGCGTCGTAAAAATTAGATAAACTAGGGAAATTCAAAGTTTTCATTAGCTTTGCGTTTGTTTTTACATTAAATAATAAAAAAATCGAATGGTAAAAACAATAAAAGTAGCCAAAAGTGCCATCAAAATTATCCACAAAGAAAACCAATAAAATTTCTAATAAATTGAATTTTCGTGTTGTCCAAGTACAATTTAAATACTCGTATATGAACGCAAGTCAACCCTTTTTCATGGCGTGTGTGAAAAATGTCTTCAATTGGAAATGGCCACACCTAGAAGAACAACAACAGCAAGCAGCAGCCAAAGCAGTAAAAGTTTCCAACCGGATCCTCCGTGGTCAGAGCACAGTGTGGACATTCGCGCATATACCTCACTTAAAATTTTATGACTTAATCAAGCGCCAAGGTCAAAATTAATTAAAATTCCTTTGGGGTGGATTTAGAAAAGGTTTCGCATTGTGTGTTTTATGGCACATACTACACACACACACACAGAAAAATAAAACTATCCGAAGAATAAATAATCTCCAAGGTCAATAAATACGCAAGCGATTGGCAAACGATAAGAAAGAGGCAGCTTTAATTAAAGCTCAGAGAGAGCGACCAAAGCTCGGAGAGAGCATCCATCCAAACGAAAGACCGAAATCGAAAAATTCGTGTGCACTTCTTGTACGCAGCATCCCTGTTAAGGTGCGCATTGCCGATATCCAGAGAGAAAGAGAGAGATTAAGGTCTGTGTGTGCAATAAATCTACGAGCTTTTCAATACCGCAATTATATCGTCTGGGAATGCTGCGGCTTCTCTCTCGCGCACACAAATGGGAAAAATATGCACACGGCAACACACATCTCGACGGCGATGTCGTCCTCTCCATACGTTTAAAAGAGCGACGCGAAGAGTCCATCCGCCACCACCATCAACAGCACCATATACGCATAGAGCAACTCAAGAAGCAACTTTTGCTTTTTTGCACATCACTACCGCTCGAAACTGTTTAAAACTTCTGGATGCTTCTTCTGCTGCTGCTGCTGCTGTTGCTGCTGCTCTTGCTCTTGGCTCTCGCTGCAGCTATACCCATCAGCTATACCAATGAACCGTCGATAGTTATTTCTTTAGTTGTATTGAAATTGAAATATACAGGGTACTTTTTTTGTGCTTTAGGTTTTATTAACGTTTAAAATGGTTAGTTTTTGAAGTTTAACTGCTGCCTTTTCTAGGGTAAGTAATTTCTAGGTAATTTGGCTGCAGCTTCATAAATTGCTTAGTCTTTCTCAACTTAATGCTAATGTAAGAACTGTAAAACGTCATTGTGCTGGTCACCAGTCAGTTTCCTGATGTTTTTTCGGTCTCTTCTTGAATAGACACAACTATTTTGATTTATTGTATCTTCCATATTGAATAATATATAATAATAATGAAATTCTACGAATACTCCTCCAATTACCTTTATAAAGCTTATTGTGTAATTTTTGAGGTGACACTAAGATTCTAAAAAATTTGTAGAAAATTTAAACTTTATATGATGCTTGGAAATAAATAGCCAGCTCAACATTTTTAAGGGCGACTAATTATAGACAAAAAGCAAGAAACAAATGTCATTTTTAAGAAAGTTTCTTATTTGCAAGAAGACCCTGTAGATTCGTAAGCGAAAAAAGCGAATTTCCGCGAACTTATCAATTTAAAGTGCGCTCATTTCAGGAATCCGTCTGTCCCATTCACTGGAACCGTTTACGTTCGCAATTCTTCAAGAGCGGCCCGCAGATAAAAGCGCACGCACTCAACATTGCATCGATGATAATATTACATGCGATTTCAATTTGCACACAATGTGCATAAATGTTGCATACGCACACTGATGGCAGCTGAAATAAAAATTAAACAGTTGCCATTTGAGGAGTCGCGTTTTTCCAAGAGTTGGCGTCATTTAAACGCGGCGAATCAATTGCATTCAAAAAGTGAGTGCCACTTTTCGCCAACTTGCAAGTTCTCCTTTCTATTGCGCTCTTCGAGCGCGCGCTGACCAAACACAGTTGATAATTTCGTGCTTTATAAGTGGAAATTCTTTTACAGAGGCTCTATGTCTCTCCTTCCGTTCCTTTAATTGGCTTAATCGGCATTTTACTTACTTTTTCTGAATGAATTGATGATTGTCTTCATCCTTCTTGTAGATACTGCTTTAGTTATCATATTCTTACAATATTTAATATATATAATATATGTGGTGTCAATTTTCTCAACCCGGAAATGAGTAACTTCTACTGTTTTAAAAGATAGATAATTTTTATTAAATAGGCAAAAATGTGCAGATTTATGCGCCCATGTAATAATCGTTTGCAAAAATAGACAGATATGTCTCCTGGTTCCAGAATTATCCCGAAAAAAACTGAAAATCGCCGATTTCATTGGTAATTAATTTAAAAAAAAATTAATTGCATTGAAAAAAGTAAACATTGTTTAATCGGTAATAGATATTTTTAAGTACGAAAGAAAGTTGAGCCCATTTTTGCCTATTTAACTAAATCTCTATCTTTGGAACTGTAGAAGTTACTGATGAACGAGTTGACAAAGTGGCCACCCTGTAGGGTAAAAGTTTTCTTTGCAAAAAAAAGACTCAATGGACACTTAATCCTTCTTCATCGAGTATTATTTTGACTTCGTCTTACGAAAAATACTTTTAAAGCAATGAAATAATTATTACTGATATAAATAAATAATTCTCAAGTAGGAGGAGTGTAGGAATATTTATTTAAATTGTGGACATTCACACAGAGTGTTCCAACGAAAAACTACAACCGATATTGTAAACAGTTCAATTTGAATCAATTATCTCACATTTTTTTAAAGGATCCATTTAATAATAATGTTAAAAAAAACATGATTCAGTAATTACTTTAAAAATCAGTCGATTTGTTTTCAAGATCACTTAAAAATATTCAATAAAGACGGTTAGAAAAGAAATTTGCCATTTTCTAATAATGGGGCTTTTTGTTGTTTTTAATGTCCCCGGTTTATAATTTCTAGGGGACTTTTCCTTGGAACACCCTGTTTACTCATCCTTTAAGGTAATTAATTCAACATTTTCAACAAATTACTTTGACAAATTTAATTTAGAGAAAGATTATGCGCATCGTTTTTATTGTAATTTTTGCAGTGTACAACAGAATGCATTTGAAACGGAATGCTCATTTTATGCTTATAATAACGTTCGTATAATAATAATAACCAACAAGGAAATCGTTTCTAATTTACTACAAATGCACATCTTCATAGCAAATGCTCTGTTGGCATATAATTATTTATGGGCAAACTGCAAATGTTTTAGTAATCGTACACAGTGCCTAAGTGTGCATATTTTAAGACACCTACAAAAGTGGCCGTAAATACTTCCCTTCATTTATGCATATAAAAGAGAAAAAGATAATTAACGTTTTATGGGAATAAAATGCAAATATATAAATATATTTTAATGAACTATAAAGGGAAATTAAAGACAACCTGTAAATTTTTTATTACAAAAACAGTTTCAACTATCAATATACTATTCTTTAATTTAATTTGTTTTTTCAGTACAGAGTATTGAATTACATGGTCTCCCACATGATTTCAATTTCTCAAATTTATATATTTGCAATAAAGGAAGCTCTAAATTATTTTGTTTGCGAAAACCTCTTTTTAATTTATTGTTAATTAAAAATTTTATATTTGTTTGTTGGTTTTTCTTTTCCAAGGAAAATAATATTGGATAAACTGTAAATATTTTGTTTTAATAAATTTACTTCCTTCAATATTTTCTTTCTGATTCTTTGTTTAAAATCAATAAATTGAAAAATAATTGCTTTAACGGAAAAAATAATTTAAATAATTAATTAATCCATAGAAATGCAGAATATTTAAGAAAAAAAAAGCCCATTAAAAGACTAAAAGATAATGCACTTAGTACTGATCAAATTAAATCCCGAAAAATCCAGAATGCATTTTAAATGTATGTTAAACAGAATGCAGGTGATTATGATTGTTATTATTATAATGGAGCATTCCTTAAGACATGTTTTTTGTCATTTAAATCCACATACGCACACATACGAATAAAATAAATTTAATTAGTTTTCCCAATCCTCTCACTGAATCTCCGGCGAGTGTTTTTTATGGCCTCATTATACGCCGATCCCGTCGCTTAATTGATAAATAATCAATTAGTCGAAAGAATGTGTTACGCAATAACGCAATAACGCCACCGCAACGTTATAATTCGATTAAGTGGCGGATGATGGATGAGACAGCTTTAGAGAAAACTCGAGTCGAGGTTCGTTCATTTGGAATGCACCGCGTTAGAGTTAGATGTAAAGGAAAGCTGTTGCCGCGACAAACGAGAAAGGGTTGTTCTTGGAATCGGTAAGTGCTTACACTTGTCCAACGACCGATTGAATTGTCAATTGTGTGATCAAAAAAACACATAAAAAAAAAGTAAAAACAACAAGCAAAAGACAAAACCGGCGAAAAAAAAAAAGGAAATTTATTCAAACAGGTTGCTCTTGCTTGCGTTGAAAGAGAACAAGGGGCGAATATGCAAAAGGACGAAGAGAAAAAAAAGAGGAGAAGCAATACGTTATGGGGGATTATAGAGACCACAGAATAAAAAGGATAAAAAGAGGAAAAATGCGACGATCGAGTCGGGATGTATAAAGAGAAGGATGCTCAGCGAGAAACGACCAAAAATGCATTCTGCATGTGTAGTATAAAATGCAAACAGCACGAACCGGACGACTTGCTGGAACATTGTTCTTACAGATTCTAATATATTACATGGCATTCTTTACTTTTGTCTTCCATTTTTTTTTCTTTACTTTTTTATTGCTTTCGCTTTGGGATTTTCTTTGTTTTTATGGAGGACATTTTGTTATACGCTTTTTATATTATTTATTTAAAAATTATAATGTCAAATGAATTATTTAATTGTTTTTGTCCATTAAATGAGGACATTTATTTTAAGAATATTTCAAATAAAATAAAAAATTAACAAATATTTTTTTCGTTTCCTAATTAGGAAGAAATGCATAAATTAATTAACATAAAAAATAACAATTTTAAATCCAAAATGAAAAAAATGATTTAGAAACAAAACTGACAATTAGTTACCAAAAATAAAGAGATATGAAACTAAAAAATGTACGCAAAAATAATATTAACATCATTGGAAATCCTAAAAGAAAGTTTTAGCTTTTTCCTATTTTCCCACCAAAAAGAATAATTTCAATATAAATGGAAACAGCAAAAAGCTGTAAAATTAATCCTTAAAAGTTGTTAATAGTTGCCGAAATAATAATACGGAGTGTGGAAGCTAAAAGAGCATAAAGCAGGTTGTTAAGTAGGTTGTTCCACAGGCACAGAACCGCAGCAGCTACATAGCGACGATGGCAGAAGAAGCAGCAGCAGCAGAAGAAGAGAGTCCTTTCGAAGGAGCATCATCATCATCATCATCATCATCATCACTAGAAGCAGCAGCAGCAGCAGAGCAAAAGCAACTCGTTTGTTGCTTTTACTTGTTCGTTTTGCTTCGCCCCTTGTTGCTGTTGTTGTTGGTTGGTTGGCATGATGGTGTTTCTTCGAGTATTAAATTATGTGCGAGTAGATTCACCTTATCTGTAATAACAACGCTGGCGCTAATGCATCTCTCCTCTCTTGTGGTGCTGCGTTCTGCACTCGCGATTAGATTTTATATAGGAGAGACCAGCTCAAATCGAACCGAACCGAACTGAACTAACTGCCGCGGCTGAAGAGCACGCTGCTGCGAAGTGGACGGACGCGAAGAAGGTGAAGCAGGACGGAAGAAGCGAAGAGGTCCGCGTGCTGGTTGATGTGGTGCATGGGAACGAACAGTGCGTGTTTCTCGGCCATATAATCCACTTTATGCACAGGTACAACAGGTATGTTCCACAGGGCAATCGGGAAATTTCAAACAAGATTCCCAAAAAGCAATGAAAAACTTTTCTTGGGGAATTTTCTATTTATATTAACGAGTTATAATTAAATTTGAAGACGAAAATTATCAGCTTCATAAAATCATAATAATTTATAATAATTAAAATTTAAAATATTAAATTTTGAATTCTCAAAATTTTTGATTATCTTGAGGAGGTAAAAAAGTCTAAACAACGATAACTTTTTTTAAGTAGATGAAAAAAGTATTCTTGTTTGGGTGACGATGCACAATAGTCGAAACTAGTTAGCAAATAAATTACAACCCGTTGGTGTTCTTAGTTTGATTCAGCCATGCCATAGGGAAAACCTTGTTACAAATAATTAAGTGGATTTTCATCAAATATTTGTATTAATTACAATTAAGTATTAATTAGTTTGAAGAACTTTTCTCTTAAAATATCCGTTAATTATACAAAAAAACTTCTTACTGTTATATATTAATAAAATTTAAATTATTTGCATTATGCGAGAATAATTAACATTTAAGCTTATTAATGTTTATTAAAGTTTGGAACGATTTTTTTTCAACCTTTTTTGAATTTTAAGGAAACATTTTCATTCAATGCAAATTTAGAATGTAATATTATTATCATTTTTTAAATGTAATTGTCAAAAACTAGTTTTTGTACCGAGTTAAAATAAAAACAATTTCAATAATTGCATTAAAAACTGGATCCTGTTGAAATTTTCGAAGATCCTGTACAGGACGAAGAAGAACAAGCAAGATTGCGGCGGATGTCTCCTCTCTAGTATTTATATAGCTATATAATAAGGTACGGAGCACGCTTTGAGACTGCAGGAGAACAACAGCCAACAAGATTCCAATTCGAATCGAACGCAACAAGAAGAAGAGCCGAACCAAACGCGAAGAAGTCGCTCTCTGTGACTTCTTGGTGTGTGTGT
Organism: Holobus sp. GC000080; assembly: GCA_030556065.1. Taxonomy (NCBI): domain Eukaryota; kingdom Metazoa; phylum Arthropoda; class Insecta; order Coleoptera; family Staphylinidae; genus Holobus; species Holobus sp. GC000080. The sequence continues at coordinate 15,301 of JASKGO010001753.1, forward strand.
GTGTATTTGTATGTGCACTCTCAACTTGTTTGCAATAAAAACTCTTTTCGCTAATACCGTTTAAATTTTCTCTATAGTTCGATCTATTATGCCTATTGGCTTTTACAACTATTTGTCGATTGTATAAAAAAATCAAAGCCCTTTTCGCTTATTATTATTACACTGTTGCGTTTTATTAACTGAATCCTTTTTTTTTTGCTCGAATGCTAATGCTGAAAAATGTATAAATATTAAGCTTACCTTTTTTGCTGAAAAACTCGTTTGCTGCTTCAGAGTTGCGGCGCAGAGCGATTCGAAAATGCAACCATGTTCGTCGTCGATTTATGAGCTTTCAAAGATATTCCTCATTCTGAAACAACAAAAAATCAATGGATAAGCAACCAGTTTAGATATCGGAAATATTCCGTTGCAATAAATTTTATCTGTTTTGACCCTTTTTATTCAATCAGCTTGTGGTATTTTAATTAGGTTTCCTTTTTTCAACTTTTCAATTTTCTTCTTTTTTATTTCTTTTGCAATGTTATAACTGAAAATGTGAATGCTGATTTTGTATTTCAATAGCAACAACATTGTTTGAATAGAGCACCCTATAATAAGTATTCTAATCGAATAAAGGACAAATATTTAACATAGATACCGATAACTGAAACTACAATGAAATCTATTTTATGAATTTTCCCATAATTATATCGAATACTTTATATTGTATTATTGCAAAAGGTGAGCAAATTGGTGAACATTTGTATAAATATTTATCTATTGGACATTACTGTAAAAAAAGTAAATTCTACAAAAAAAAAAAAAGAATTAAATTACTTTATAATTACCAAGGATGAACATAAAAAATATTTAACCATTTGACAGTTTTTTTAACAAATATTTAAAGCCAGATAATTTATGCAAATATCGTATAACCGCTTTTTAAATAGGAAATGATGGATTATTCCTCTAAGAAATCCACAAAATATTAATGTTTGATCAACAAAATTTACTTTAGATCGAATGACAACAAACATTTGTTAATATCTTTTACAGTTAACGTCAAGCATTAATCCGAGGATTCTTAACATTTCAAATTCTCCTAAAAATTATACAAAAACGGTCACAAAAACCGTCAGCAACGAACTCTTACAAAATGCAGCACATAATAAAAACGAAATTACAACCTAAGGAAAAGAAAACCTACGCGGAAAACGCACACGCATTTAAAACTGTACCATCTGTAAATACTTTTAGAAAACTTTCCAAAAATTTCCTTAATTGGCCAAATTGGTATTTCGCAACGCAATTTTTAAAGAAATAAGAGTTAAGGAAAGAAAAGAAAAAAGCCCAGATAACAAATTAGAAAAAGGGTAATAATAAGAAGAAAGGTGGTGGTGCAAATTACATGGAATTTCGTCGTTATTATAATGGGAGGGCGATATTATTGACGCTCACGATTCGTATGTGTGCGCGATTACTGTGTTTGTTTTCCGAAGATGGGACCCTAATTAGGTATGCATCGAGAAAACCGCCAGCGGACCTCCGCATAATACCTTTTTTCTTCTCCACCTTTTTATTTCCAGCTCTAAACACGTCACTATAAATGATGATTACAGGTTATATGTGTTCTCGTAAATGGTCTCTCTTCTCATCTCGCTTTGCTCCTCGCAGTGCGCCTTGTAACGGCCGATGCGGAGAGCGATGAAGAGAGAGAGGCGAGTGGATGGAATGGATGTAGGACAAAATAGTGTGGGTGTCTAATAAAGGAGGTGTGTTAATATTCGATTGCATTTGCTCGCTCAATGTGTGTGAGTGTAGTATATGGCCTCAGGATAAGATTAATTAATGAAAAATTAGTTCGAACGGAAACATAACAGATTTTTTTCATCTCATTTTGTATCACTTTTGCTGTGGTTGGAAATCTATAATTATGTTCAAAGCACAACTAACTGGGGTACTTGAGAATGTTTTCTTGTTTATAATAAATGTTTTAAGTCTATCTTTTAATGTAAAATTTTTCATATCAAAATTGTTTTCAATTAAAATTGTATTAATGTCTAATAAAATATGGGTTATTAATTGATACCGGTCTCTATTGTGATAAAAATGAAAGTTTCAAATAACTTATAGATTTGAAATTATCAACATAGCATTTTCTTTACGAGTCGAATTTATTTAAATTATTTTCAAAATGGTTGCACTTCCGGTTGGAAGTCCTGTTCAAGATCATTATTTTAAATACTACACTATATTTTTCAATTAGCTTTTAAATATCCCGGGGAAAAATTGGTACCACTTTTTTCTTTAATCTAATTACTTTTTGCACAAGAAATATTTTTTTATGAAATAAAATTGTTGAATATTTTAAAATGAGCAGATTTTTTAAAACGAAGACGTTTATCAACATTAGTTATAACTAAATGATTGCATTCCAAATTGAAAAAAAAAAAATAACGACGACAGTATTGCAATATAAAATTAGAAAAAAATCCATTTTCAGATAAATTGCCAAAAATAAAAAGACTAACATATTGGCTAATAATTAATTACCTACATACACACAACTTAATTTCTACTTACTTTCTTCATTAAAGATTCATCTCCGTTAAATAATATTCAAAAACAAATTAAATTTTATGATTCTGTTCTACATTAAAGATGCATTAAAGAATAATAATAAATAATAACCAATAATTAAATTAATATCAAACATTTCTATAAAATATTTATGATATACTCAAATTAAATTTTATGATTTTGTTCTAAATTAAAGAAGCTTAAATTCTGTATAAATGTTAATAATAATAATAACCACCAATAATTAAACTAATATCAAACATTTCAATAAAATATTTATGATATCAAGTTAGAAATTCCTAATAAATGCAATAAAATTTAAAACCAAAAAGTTGTTTTTATAGATTGATTATTTTTAATTAGACATATTTTTTTTTAAGTTTGTATTTAAAGTGATTCCGTTTTTCACATAATAAATATTCAGTATTAAATTTTATTATCAATGTTTATACGTCTAATTTACCATTTTACAGTGATGTTTATGGATCAAAGATTCTTCACGCGTATACGCATCCGGTACTAAAAGGTTTCCCTCTTAATTAAATGCAGTCATAATTAAATTTACATATTACGACGCTGTCATTTTCTTGGTCACATCATATGCCATCATAAAATAACACTTTTTCACCCGTTCGAAATAAATATAACAATAAAAGTCAATTTAAACGAAGCTCCATCGACAAGAACTTACATAACGAATTGGATTGCACTCGTACGTGGAAACGCATGAAAATTCCACTGTAATTTTACGACTGCGTTCCTCATTAAATTTGCGCTTTAAAACAGATGAAAATATAGGTCGGAAATATTTTCCGCTTGTCTGTAAATGCAGTAAACAAATTGAAAGACCAGTAATAAAGCATTCATAGATTATAAAATTTGTTAGCGGTTTCAAACAGACGTTTTAAATCTTCTATCTAAATATTTCTATAATTATTGAGGTTTAAATTAATTTGGATTTTTTTTTTCTTAATTTATTTTGCATATACCGGTACATTCTTAATTAGATTTCTCTACCAAATTAGTGGAATGTGAATGTTAAAATTTTAGATGTTTTTTTAACAGAGATGAAAACCGACAGGACAACTATTGGCAAATACTACAAACGCGTTTATTTTGTGATTTATGGCATTATTAAATCTAAAAGTGTTTTGCGGTTGTAAAACAAACTGTAAAATTCTTTGGACTATCAAATTTTATCTCACAGATTCATTAATTTTTCTGTTTCAAGTTTCTTTGATTAAGTTTTCACTATGAAATGTCGTAAAACACTTTTTATGTGTTAAATCTTTGATTATTGAAATGCGCTTTTCATTATTTTTTCACGTCAAATATCAATGAACAGCAAAGTTCAAAATTACAAAAACCTGTTAAAAATTAATTAAAAAATTGCCATCGAATATAAAATTAAAAAAAAAAATACCGAAATATTTTTCATTAAAAGTTCACCGGTCATTAAACCACGAAGACATAAGCGCAGAGCAAAAATATAAAACAAGGGATAATGTAAAACAAAGTAATAAATTATAAATAGTTTCCCAGCAAATGCATCAACAATTTTCATGTCTTCTCTTTGCCTTTTGCAAATCGAATCTTTCCGCGTACGATCAGTAATATATTTATTCGAAGCATTCTTGCGTCACCGTTTTTCTGTGTGCCCCGTTTGCTTCGTGAGGAAGAATCACACAGCATCAGCAGCAATAACAGCAAGAGCACCACGAGAAGAAAAAGCCCCGGTCATAAACTATAAGTACATTACATACAGACGTCGTCCACTTAATTCAGTAGCTTCAATATATCCGTCGATTGGGGTAGCGCAAAAAACGCGCAGCATCAGCATCCGCAAAGAATAAAAAGAAGCAACAGCAGCAGCAGCATCAGCATCAGCAGCAAGAAACGTCAAATTGACAAGTCGCAAAAGCATACATACGCACGTTTATAGATATAGAAGACCCATTGAAGAAGAAAGACGTCCTTTGAGGGAATAAATTAGTGCATAAGTAAAGGGCGCCGACGCACCGTGTTTGCGAATTTTTGGCCGCAGCAGCGAAACCGGAGACCATTTTTTCTTAATCTGATGCTCGCAGCTGATGATCCGCTGCGTTTTACTTATATATGACAACAACATTCTTCGGGTCGTTTCGTTGTTTAAATGAGGCGGAAGAAAAAAGGTTGCAGTCGTGACTAATTACCGAGCGCTCGATTAAACGCATATTATTCGGGGCCGCAAAATTTCTTAAATTGTTTTTTTTTTTCGAAAATAAAAAAACAAAACAGGGGGTGGTAAGAGAAAATTTGTAATTTCTACGCTTTTTGCTTTCGACCGCTGTTTTATTTATAAATGAAAAAGAAAAAACCTACCGCGAAGAAGGGAAACTAAGTGACTGATGAGTTGGGCAGTTCTTGAAAGATCATCAGCATTCGTCATCGCGCGCGTTACGGATAATTTGTCTTTAGTACAGGGTGCTTTTTAATTTTCTTTTTTCGACTAATATTTTATTTTCCTTTAATTTGATACATTATTTAAACTTTTTGGCAGATGTTGGTTTTAAAGGATAACAGTGAAGAAAAGGATAAAAGGAGAATTCTATTGGAGAGTAACATAGAAGGGAGAAGTGATTTTTATGGTTTTTCGACTTATTAAAATAGCAGAATGCAAATTAAATGAATAAATTTTTGATAAAAAAAATAATTACTTCTTCATAACAATAAATTAATTATTGTGAAATTAAAATATTTATTTGAAAAGTTTTTTTGTTAAAAAATAATTCAGTTTTTTGATGATTTTTAAGTCTGAATATATATCAAAAAAAAAAAATAGAAAGAAAAACTGAAACAGTTGTTTTTTCGCCACAAAGTAAAAGTTAAAAGCAATTTAAACATTAAGATTCATAAATATTAAAAAAAAATACAAAAAACTTTAATTTCTAAATATATTTTGAATTAAAATCTAATAAAGACTAATAAAGATGAGGTAAAATTACTATTTTAACTAATTCAAACATTAAACATTAATTAACTTTATAGTATGTTTTCAATTGAGCAATTTTAATTTTATGCCAAATTTTCATTCAATTAATGATTCGAAACTCAAACATTACAATTACTATGAACTTTTTATAACACAGCAAAAGAAAATATATTGAAATAAAATATTAAAAACGTAATCTACAATACATTGTTATAAACATAAAGAAAAACAAAAAACACATAAAACATTACAAAAAAGACCCTGTATACGCAGCAAAAAAGCGCTGATTTCATGATTCCAACAATACAAGTGTTCATACACAAAAAGGATAATGGATCATCAATTAATCATCGTTTCCATTCGTTATTACAAAAAAGATGAATAATATAATTCTTCTGCTTATTCATTAATAGATGTACCTACTGAAAAAGAGGCCTCCAGCGTTTTCTACCCTTATTAAAATAAATCATTGATGTCTTACCGACAGAAGTAATTTGTTAATAAATTAGTGGGAACGCCACTCAATAACAATTTAATAGTTTATGTATATTAAGTGCCAGTAAAGGCGCACAAGACGCTTCGAGTTGATGGCTCGGAATTAAATGGCATTTATCATGCAAATGGCTTTTAGAATGAACCTTCTAATGCCTTTTATTTGTTTAAACATTCGCAATTGTTTATTTTTGCTTATACAGCATGTTTCGAAAAATATTCAATAATTTATTTATTTTTTAATTAAAAGACCTAACAAAATATCAAATTACCTATAAAGTTTATTAGAAAATTTCTGAGGTGCTTTACGCTATACAAAATAAGAAGCACGATGGAATTCCAAAGAAGAAATTTAACGATATAAACGTGACAAAAAATGCATTTAACGGCAACGCATGAAGAAAATTTATGGCAAGAATAAAATTGTGCCTGTTTTTGCCGACTCAATTTTTTTAATGAAATTTCTAATAAACAGAGAAACACTCAGGTAATATTAATGAATTTGTTTGTTTTTTGAAGACAGGCAAGACTTGATCAAGAAATCGGTAAGACACTTTTGAAGGGTCCCTCTTTGCCGCCTCCTGACAGCTGTCAGCTAACAAGTCGGGTAAATTAGTGTGCGTCCACCAAGAAAATAAAAACGAAACGTGGAAGAAAAAAAAAGACAACACAAAGCTACAAAGAGACTTTTATCTGCTTCTTTTTTCGATCTATCTGAAAGTCATCATCACTTTTTGATTCTGCTTAGTATTCTCTCACTCATATCATCAACCGGTATGGATCCGAAGGTGGTAGTCGAGCAACCAGAATCCAATCTTTCATGCATACAATGCGTCTTTCATCATCATCATCATCAACATCAACAAGAAACCAGCAAAATATTTTTATAAGATATCAATAAATTAAATACTATAAATATTTTCGATAAATGAAATAAACAAACGCCCTGTATATAAGAGAATGCATGCTGTAAACCCACACAGTCCATTTTTAATTATAATTACATGACCAATAGGGCAGCAAATTGAATTATGCATTATTTGTTCGATCGGCGTGTCCCATTCGAGGCTTTTCAATCTATACAACGTAGATTTTTCTGGTGATTTCAACGCACAATGAGAACAGCAATCTCAGGCACCCCTCCGGCCACTTTAGATGACATAACAATGACAAACAAATAATGCTTTTGCTCGGCTTTTGCGGCATTTTTCAGTTAGCGGACAGCAGCAGCAGCAGCAGCAGAAGAAGCATATAGAAAAGTGAAAGAAGAAAATGTTTCGGCAGCCGGAAATTTTTGGTAATTGTTGGTACATAAGCGACAACAAAGTAGGCGAAATCTCTTCTTTTTTCCTTCTTGAAAATCCTACACAATGCTGGTGCTAAAGAGAAAGATTACTTAGATCGGTTTTGGGCAAGCCCATATTTTGCTTCAGGTGATTTTCACAAACTGTTATATTATGTCTTGTTAAATTGTTAAATGCGCATTGAAAGGTGTCAACAGTTGTTGCTTTTTTCATTCATTCAACAAGTAATACATTCGTTGAAATGTTAAAAATGTTTATTGTTATGAATGGTCATTTGTAGGCACTTTTTTTATGTATTTCCAATTAAAAAACGTTTGTACAATTGAATTAATGATTGTAATTTACAACAATAAAAATAACTTAATGATTCATTATACGTATTGCTTTTGAAAAGTTAAAAACAAATTGATTGATTTTTCCCTTTTTGAGAAACATTTAAATAACGGTAATTTGAAAATAGTGCTGGTCTCTCACGAAAAATAAATTAACGACTTTTCTAATACAATTTTCAAATCTGTTAAGGTATACAAATATTAAGAAAACGTTAAAAATATCCACACAAAAAAAATATAAAAAACTTTTATTTACTCTATAAAAATATAAACCAAGTTAAATTTAGGTAATTAAAAAAAAACTAAACAAACTTTTAATAATTTCTAGGAGTCAATTTTTCTGACCACAAAATTTTCAAATTTTTTGCAATACAAACCAATTTTATAGATTAAAAATAATATTTTTATTGTTAATTTTATAATAACTTTAATAAAAAATATATTATTTAATAAAATGTTAAACTATTGAAGCCTTTGTTTTAAAATCTGATAATTAATATAAAATTAATATTTTAAAGAAGATTCAATTTAATTAAAATGTTCAGAAAAGAAAATGTTAAAAATGCCACGAAAAAAATACTCATTATTTAAAAAAAAAAAATCAATTATAACTAGTTATAACACATCAGCCAGTGAATCAACAATAAAATGAAATTTACATCCAACAAACGACACCAAAAATAAACAGCTTTAGAAAGGATAATAATAAATGTAACCAGAAGAAGACTTCACTTACACTGCAAACTATTGGCTAGTGTCCAAAAGTGCACGTAATAAACACATCAATTTCCTTGATTATTTATCATCGCCTAAAGTGCAACGCTTATTATTAATTTCATTAATTTAAAATGCATGCAGACCGTAGAACAGCAGCGATGTGTGTGAATTTATTCGACAATCAAGCGCCGAAGCAGGAGCGTCGTGTCTGGCCAGTTTTTCCACAGAAAAACTCACGGAAGTGACGATACAAATACCTAGAGGACTTTAAATTATATGTAAATATTTTTGGATGCGAGCCAACGTGCGCGCCACTACCACATTTATCTTTTTCGAGGGACTTAACTACTAGTTTTCCGGTGAGTTTATAATAATAAATCACCTGCGACGATGCACTTTTAATGTTTTTCCTTTCAAGGTGCACAGCACACAAGGAGAAGGCAATGGAAGGTCCGTTTTTATTTTCCGGTGATTGATTGCAGAGATTTAATTTCTTTTCTCCCCTTGCAAGGGCAGATAAAGTTCTTCTCTCCTTCTTTTTTTTTTTTGTAGAAAAAGCCGAAACTTTACCTGTCGGTAGATTGGGGATGAAGACACCGACAAGCGCACTTTCCAATCTTTTAGGTTTTAAGAGATACTTAAAGTTTGCGATTTGCATCTTTTTTCTAGCTACTTGTGCTTACTACTATATACCTAAGCCTATGTACAATAACTGAGTTGTTGAAGTTATCTAAGGGAGAGATTTCTGGGGTTGAACATTTTCGAGATAACCTACTGTTTTTTTTTTAGCAAAATTATGAACACTATAATATACAAAATCTTGAAACTATTTATTTTCAAGGCGGATGATTCTTTTTTCTTTGAAAAATTAAGTTAATTTTGATTTAAATTTCTAATCTTTAACGCTAATGTTTATAAGAATGCTAAAATAAACCAAAAAAATACAATGAGATATATTCCTTTCGTTGTTTTTATGTTTGAAAGTAAAAAAAATATTAAAAAGGTTAATTAAATTTTCTTTTATTTTTTAAGAAATTAAATTTTCATTTTTAAACGTTTACAATGGAAAAGTTGCAAACTTTTCATTAGTTCAGTACAAAATATCCTTTAGCTTTCGATAGAAGTACAAAACAACTTCTTGCCACAGTTCTAAAAACGTTTAAAAGTGAAAAGTAAAGAAGTGGAATTTTTCACAATCCAAATGACTCGAATGCAACAAAAAATAAATGAAGAAAAATTATAAAATGAGTGTTTACCTATTAAGGTACGCTAAACACGTTAATCTGTGTTAATTAGGTTGAATATGTCTCTCGTCACCAGTCATTTAGTGAGCTGTTTGTCCGCAGAGACGACTTTCAATTGAAATAGTTTCGGTACGAGCTAAATTTAACTTTTGTCGCTGCTCACTTTCTTTATCCTTCGCACGACACAACGAGTGCAACTGCAACTGCAGCTCACAACCGAAATACCTATAGCCCACGCATGCTTCTCCCATGTTATACTATATCAATTTTTACAGTTAAAAGCACTCAAAAAGCATTTAAAGAATTTCTTAAAATCAGATTGAAAAGAAGAAGACGAAGAAGAAGAAAAACGCCTTCACTCGTTTCATTTTAAATTATGCTGAAATTTTCCGAAAGTGGTCCATTTATACTGACAGCATCTTAATTTTACCGGTATTAGCAACGTCATCAGTTGCCATTCCTCAGCTTAGTTGAGAATGGAAATGCCTTAATAGGCAAAAGGCAACTGTACAGTTGGGAAAGCTGCATTAGTGGGCGACCATATAACAGCACGTGCTATAGCTATACTACACACAAACTCTTTTGCCTACACATAGCAATTTTAATGTTACAACATTAAAAACACTATTATTTATACAATATATGCAACGCGCGCCGATCAAATAAATAAACAACTCTTCTAAGTATATTTATTGCCACTGCCTTCGGAAAACCTCTATAATAATGTTTATGTCCTGTCCCGTCCCGAGTCCTATCCTATAGTAGATATTCCTGAATTTATACCGTACTGATACACACATTGCAGGTATTATGTAGGCATCAATCGTTTCCTCTTTCATTTCATATTTGTTTGAAGATGTAATACAAACATACGAGTATATGTGGGCATTTTAATGAACTTATTAACTAATTGCCGTGCTTGTGCAAATCTTTTATGCAATTAGTGTGGCAAATAATTAGCTTGTTAATTTATTACGCTTTTAAATGGATGATTGCTAATAAGTTTTTTTTTTAGTGTACAACGCTTGTTCATCGCATTCATAATTATTTTTTTAATCTTCATGGTACTTTTTGAAGTTTTTGGTTTAAAAATAACCTGTTTTTGATAAATAACTAGTTATTTAAAATTAAATATATTTAATTTTCCAATAGTAATATTGTCGTCATTTAAGGAATTAGATTTCAAAACTTAAAATTCAGACAAATTCAATAAAATATATGTAGTGATAATTGTTTTAAAAAATGTATGAAGCCAGAGTAAAAATTTAAAATAAAAATATCTTCGAAAACATCCAAGTTTTTAGTAAAAAATTACCAAAAATGCAAAAAAATACTTTCACCCACTAATAAAAAAAAAGTATCTTAAACTACTGAAAAGTTATAAATTAAAATTAAAATTATTTTAAAAATTATTAAATTGCATAACACAAAAAATAAGAAAACTAATTAAAAATAGTGAAAAATAATATTTTTTTGCAAATCATTTAAATTTTAAAAAGGAAAAATACAGGGTGTCCCAGCGAAAAGTATCCACCCGGAATAACATGAAAACTACTCATTTTAAGAAAAATCCCTGAGACACGTCAATTTTTGTTCTTAGGGGGACATATTTTGGAATATTTC
>JASKGO010001754.1:0-27615 GCA_030556065.1 Holobus sp. GC000080
AAAAAAATTAAAAAAGAAAACCGAGAACAAACAAAATATAAAAAGGAAATTTATTAGTTTCGGCTCGAAAGTTTTTACATCATCAAATATGAACGGATAAAAAATAGAAGTTTATGTTCGGGAGGCCTAATGAATTCACCCCTAAGTTTGAACTACATATTCCCCTGGGAACACAATGGTCGCAACGTAACTATGCTTCCAGTGGAAGAAGGTAATAAAAAATAAAGCGCTAAAAATTATATTATTGTATGATAATAACAAGCGCGCTCATAGACGAAAAAGAGACTAGAAGAAGGAGAAGAAAAAAACTATAGTAGAAAGGAAAACCTATAAAAGGTTTACAATCGAGGATGTGGACGGACGGATGAAAAAGGTCGAAGAAGTTTACGAGCATTCATTCAGGGCCAATGTTTAATGGTGCTCTCTATCCCCCCATTGTGGACTCCTTTATATCTATGCACGTTGGGGTAATTGCTGGATTCGTATGTGGAAACCATAACTAACACCCGAAATCCCTTCGAATCTCTCTCACACATAGTGCAATGCACAACTTAAAAAAAAAAAAAAGAGGCGGTGAATACATTTAAACACAAAAAGTGAATCTTTTTCGCCATTCGGAGAGCGCACTCCCTTTGTTCGCACGACGTATCAATTAGAGAATACATAATTAAAGAGTATTTAAAATGCTGGCCCAATTTGAGTCCCGCAGTGACGCGGATTTCAAAGAGGGGATTTAAAATAAAAATCGCCTTTGCCGATCGCTTTTTCGGTTAATTGCTTAAGCTGCTTTTTTCCTCCTTTTTTGCATATAGATTAGACAGGTTTGCATTATGGCCACTGCCTGTAGAATCTGTATGCCTACTACGAAATTTTTTTAATGAATTTATGCTAATAATGACTTATATTCCTAATCTTGCATTAAAATTAATTGCTTTCGGTAGTAATTAGTCAAGAGGTTACGAGGGGAGCGCTTTTCCGAATTGAAAAAAAAATCACTCACGAATTTTATTCATTATCTTGGGACCTCTTTGTTTTCGGGGCTTACACTTAATAAACTAACAGCGGGAAGGTACCAATTTACTTTCGCCAGATTGCTATCGCACATCCGCTTGTCAAAACTGAATCACGCAACTTCTTCCAAAGGTTTTGTTAGTTAACTTCACACTCTTCTTATGTTTAGCTTGTTGTTATATTGACCATAAAAATAGTTTTTCACATTTGGACTGAGCATAATGAGTCGAAATCATCCATATTGGCATTGTAATTTGTAACGATTTTTTTACTCTTTAACCTTGTTGCCGAAATACGTTTTGAAGCTAAATTATACTGAAATTTGTTGATATGGCAAAAACAATAATTTTATTGGTTAGTGGCTGGGTGGATGACTATTCCTTTAGCCTCACTTTTTCGTGCACCGTATTAGTATTTTCTTCTCTTATTGATAAAATATATAATTATAAAAAATATCTACAAACAATGCTCTACATTGCTAAATTGAAAATAAATAAATATTAGTAAATTTTAAAATTTGTTTACAATGAAATTAACAAAAGAAATACCAAAATTTTATTTATGTATTCACCACTCCAGAAGAATTTAATAAAAATTGACAAGTTTAAAAGGAAGTGTAAAGAGGGGCAAAAGTGAAAAATTGGAATGTTAAACACTTTAGGATCGAATCCCTTCAGGATTCTTGAGTTTTGCACTTTGCCACATATGACATTTGTGAAGTGATTTAGAATTCAGCACACATGGATTTAAGTCCGATGTCCGCTTAGTTCTTCACATATTGAGAGGTCTTCTGCCTATTCGAGGTCGAGGGTGATGCGAGGGGACAATTCACCCCCGTTACGAGAGCAGCGTGGACCCGCTGCGTGGACCAGGACCTCACGTATGGCAGTATATGATTTGAATTCGAAACAAGGAGAAGAATAAGGTGCGCGTTTCTTTTGGCGTATCGTTAAAAAGTGTGCAGGCGGAATATTTTAGCATGCTAAAGGCGAAATGAATGGACGGGCGAATAGATAAGACAATAAAATGAAGGGTCAAAGAAACGTCCACCAGCGAACGGCATTATTTGTTTACCTTTGAGCGCGCCGCCAACTTTTTATTACAGTTCTTCCTGTTGCCGCTGCGTGGAACTTTTCATTTCCTCTCTGCGGCGTGCTTATTGCGTCGAAGAGCGACGACACGAAAGGAACCAAAAGAAAAAGAGACGCACACACACACACACACCCGCATTGATACAGAGCGATTGAAATGTTTTAAAGGTGTGCTGCGTGGCCATTTAAAATAAATATTCGATCTGGATTGGAGAAAGATAATAAAAATGATGATGCCCTAACTACTATTCGCCGGCTGAGTTTACGACGCCCTTAGTACACTTTTTATTATTCTTTGGTTTTTACTTTTACCGACAAAGCGGCCCTTTTATGGTCCGACCAGATAAAAACTACGTGCATTTCTCTTATTGCCAATATCCATTGTGGAGGTGTTTCGCCCGCTCCAAAATACCCCAAACAATCAATTGAATCACTTTGCTTCTCGACTTGTTTCCAGCTTTGCATTTCGGTTTCACTTCAATGCTTTTCTAGACGATTCCAATTGGTTTCTTTTTTCCCATAAACTTTTGCTTATCTTCATTCCTTTAGTTGGGCAAAGTTTTTAATTTTTTTTTTTCTGTTTTAATCTATTTATTGAATAAATAAGTGCTAAATTTAAAAAAATAGAGATTTACTTAAATTGTTTAAAAAAAATGAGAAAAGTACACTTCGCTTATTTATAGCAATTGAAACAATGAAAATAATTAAGAAAACCAATGAAAACCAAAAAAATATTTATTTAGTATTATTTGTTACAATTAAGTATTTTTATATAAGCGAATTTACCTTTTTAATCTCAGTGTAACGAGATGACTTATTTTTAACTTAAGAGACCTTAGAACTTTAGACACTGGTTGTTTCTAGCTTCAATTCGCCTCCGGGTGTTTGTAATTGCTTGATGTCATTAGTACATTTTTTATCATTAATAATTATTGTTATTTTACAAAGAAATTGATGTTTTATTATCTTATGATAATCATAGCAAAATTAAGTATCAATTATAAACACTTTATATGTGGGAACTAAGTATATAAGTTTTGCCAATTTATTATTTATGAGAACTTAAAAATTGTGCTGCCTTTTAAAAAGTAAAATGTTTAAATTTTGAAGAATAAAATGAAAGTAAAACATGAAAAATAAATCAGATCCCTGTGAATTCGTGCAATACTATATCGGGCGAACAGTTTCTGTGTATTTTCAATTTCGCAAAGTATCTGCGTCAAGTATGGGTTTAGTATGTAGAACAAAAGTAGAAAAGAATCAAAGTGCTTTTCCTCTTATGTGTTATAGATGTACTTGTAAGAGTCTTAAATCTTAAAAAGTTTTCTCTTCTTCTGCCGCTCGACATGTAGTATCAGTAGTCTCGTGCTCGTGCACAGACCATACACACATCCAGCAGCAAGAGCATCGAGCAGCAGCATCAACAGCGAACATTCTTATTCAATAAAGATTACAAGGAAGGAAACCTACACGTTGTTTAGAGTCCCGTGGAGGAATGCGAACTATGCGAACGACGAGCCAAGTAAAAAGTTTCACGTAAATTTCCTCCGGTGCCTTCATTTCCCCACTAATATGGGATTACGCTCGATTCCCGCCGTGCCCAAATAAAGAAGCATCTCTCTCCCTGGACCAGAACACAGAGACTGAATGGATAGAGAAGCATCAGGATCCAGTCGAGCAGGGTAGATGCATTCAATTGGATTTCCTTACTTGTTTACCGGGATAACATTGTTAAAACTCCCCGTTTTCTTAATTCCTCCTAATGCTTAATAGTCCCGACCTGAATATTCAAAGGAGAGCGACGCAGATTTCATTAAAAACTTTTTCGGATACACTTCTTCATCATCATGTACTGGCTTGGCTCCTCTGGTTGATGTACTCCCTGTAAAGCTCACAGCTACCACTTACTAATTCTTCTGCGTTGGCTTTTTTTCTGCGTCTTCGGTTGGGGTGTGTGGATAGGAGCCGGCATTCTTTGCAGGTTCGCCTTCGCGTAATCAGGATAACGCAGTTACGTCGACAGACTCAATTAGACTGGTATGAATATTAAAACCCGGTGTCATTTTCAAATACTCCTGTTCGCTTTTTCCATTCATCTCGCTTTGGGCAAGCTACATTTCTCCCTTGCTCTTCTTGCTCGGCTTTATTTCGGCGCTTTTAGCCGTTGATGAACAGAGACAGATGTGGTTTGTGTCGCATCCTGTGTGCCACTTGGCTTTCAAGCTTTGCAGCGAAAAAAAGCTGATGGCACATTCCATTGACTTTGGCAGGGACGCTTAACTACTACCTAATTTAATTATTCCGCCGATAATAAACTTCGCTTTTGTTCTAAATTTATATTGTCTATGCTGAATCGATTCTTTGCAAATTATTTTTGGCACTTTTTACTTCTTTTCATGTCACTTTATTAACTCTTTATTAGATTTCGAATAGATAAATATTATTTCGGAAGATATTTCAGAGTTTCCTTAATAAATCAAATTAAAACGTATCAATTATATTCGGTGATCTAAAATTTCCTTAATTTCCCATAAAATTTAATAACATGAGCAAAAAGTTTAATTTTATCAAATAATCTTTGGAATTACATAAACAAAAGTTATCCCATTTAAAAGTGAATAACGCAAGCAGGCGAACATTAAAATAATGCTGCGTATAGTTTAATTATAGTAATAGTTGGTAGATAATATATAATACGAGCAAAATTATAGGAACAATATTCATAGTTCATAACCACGGGGCTACATTTACGTTTGACCAATGCCCGCGTCTAGTTTCGAGGGTTTGTTTCGTTAGTATTATTATCATGATTATTATGATAATAATAAGCAGGAGCGCTGCAAGAGAAGAGCGGTCGACAATAACAATAACGGCAGCACCAAGGCGAGCAATCGTTTTAATTTAATTTCGCAGATAACGGATGATGCCACTGGCGGTGCCCGCCACTGATTACACCCACCACTCTTTTCATTTAGTGTTTTTTTTTCTGTTCTGTCCGTTTCAATCCTGCATTTATTATTACGTTTGCATGGTAAATGTTTTTGATGAAAATATACTGCTCACTCGTATGCGCATCCAAAACCAAGAAGAAAAAATATAGGCAAAGTGAAATCAGCAACATATTGTATGCAAAAGCAGCAGCAAAATGCATTGGAGGCGGGATATGTATATGTATCTAACTTTACATGCGAAATAAGCTTTATTAAAAAAGGAAAGCCATAAATGAATATTCTTTTGACTCGAACCCACCGAGCCAAGAGCAAAGATAGCACGAACTTGTACCATGTATTATACATAATACATACGCATCTTTTAATACTAACGGCTTTTAATTTAAATAATACTTTTTTTTTATTTGCGCTTTCATTGCGCCCAGGCCAGTCTGGAGAGCTGTGTTAATATTGTATTTGTGCGTGCGTACTTTGGCCGTAAATTAAAAACATACAGAAATCTCATTTGTTATGCTGCACATTTCCACTGGAAGGCCTCTTCCACACTCTCGTCGCCCTTCGCAGCTCTTTGCCCTCAGCGTTGTAACGCCCGAGTATCAAGTACGCTCGCATAAATTTAAAATCTAATTTTGTTAACACCTCAATGAACTTCCCTTTTTTTCAGATCGTCTCAATTGCATTTTGTATTATTCATGTATTGTCTGTAGTTAAAGTTTTAAATTTTAAACTGTATAAAAAGTTACTACTGGCTTCCAAATATCAATGATACTCGTACTATAAATTTAATTAATGGCTCTTTTTTTTAATAATTAATGTTTCATTTTCGATATACTAAAAATTATAACGATAATTCTCAGCATTGCAATGAAACAAAAAATTAATTCGACCTTTCTAGAAAAGTTGTTCCCACTTCAAATTTGTTAACATACAGGGTGGTCAATTAGTAGAGCAATACTAGGAATAGGGCTTAACTAATCAATATAATTTATTTTTTTCTTCACCAGCTTATGCATAATGATGAAGGTTACAATTTAAATTAATTTTAGATTATGCAGGGTGTTCGATAAAAAAGTTAACGTTTTTTTAATGAAATCATATAGTTTTTAAAAATAATATTTTAAGTCCTTAAAATGTTTTTTCATTTGATATAATAAACTTATAGATGAAACCAAATGATTAAGAAAAAAATATTTTATATGAAAACATTGCAATTAAAAAAAAATCATACCTTGTAATCCCGATAACAAAATTGTGTAAATTATATGCATGTTGATTAGAAAAAGATACCTACTCAATCATTAAACTAAGAGCTTTTTAGATTATTACGCTTTTCAAAATTTTGTGATCGAATTTCCAAGCTATAGTATTTTAAAAATTACAAAAGTTTCAGTTAAAATATTTTTGTTAAGAATTCTTCGGTCTCACCCATTAGATGGATATATCAAATGAATGAACTTTTTAAGAATTGAATAAAAATTATATGTTATTCCATAAAATAATAAAATAAAACATAACTTGTACTGAAGCTTTTTTATTGAACAACCTATAATAATTTTAAATTATAGTCTTCATAGATATGTATGAGCCGGTGAAGAAAAAAATAAATTATATTGATTAGTTAAGCCACAAGTAAACTTTGCTATACTAATGGACCAACCTGTATGTCTTTAAATTAAAATGGCTGGATACGACAATTCTTGAGTCTACAAAAAATAATTTTTATGTTAAATTTATGACCTCATTCTCGCCACCCCCTGGGAGCTATATGAAAATCCTTATACTTTTTTTAATGCCACGGGGGGTCATGAAACACCTCATTTCTAAGGACTTTTAATTGCAAATATGTGTGTAATTATTTTCAAAATCTGTTAATTAGTTGTCGAGATATCGCTTTTTTTTAAATTATACGTAGGAATATTTAGAAAATACTAATGATCCCGCCGTTTGAAACTTACCTTCAAATTTTTTAACCAGAACTCACGTTCATTGAGGTTATTTCTATTAAAAGTTCTTGTGGTGGCGCGATACTTATCATATCCATAAAAAAACTGTAAGAAATTGCAATTTTTCTTCCATAAATTGGAAATACCATTGTGGTTTCTTTAATTTTTCAAAACCAAAATCAATTCAGTTACATTCTTACAAATTTAGATTAAACAATTAAAAGGGCAATAACTTAAAAAATAAATCAACACATTTAAAAAATAATAACCACTAACGTATTCAAAATTAAATTAAAATTTAGAATGGTTGCTACTTTTTGTTAGAACACCATCTATAACAATTTATCATGAATATTTACTCTATCTTATAGTAATATAAAAATAAAACGAATTATGAAAAATGAGCAGCATCAACAATCTGCGAAAATCCGACCAAATATAATCCTTTATAAAAAAAATGCCAATGAAACCCTGCAGTAATATTTAATATTACAAAAGTGTGTACAGTGAAAAAAACAAATACGGAAAAAAGTTACAAACGTAGCACTCTGTAAGTAATTTTTTATTCGCAGCACCGGCTGACTATTTATTAGCGTCGGGACTCGCGTTCGCAGGGCAGGCAGCAACGCCGTCCAAAAAGCAACAATTGTCAATGGTTTCGAGCAGCAGAACTAACGAAATAAAAGTTAGTCGTCTATTGTTTGTAATATGTGGTCGTACAACGTATTGTCTCACGTACAAGCGTTCCTCTCTATGATGTATGCAGAGACTTTTTATCAGTTATACTGCATTACATTTGACGCCGAGCTTTTTATAATTGGCAAACTTTTTTATTAAACTTTTTGCCACGTCTACTCTCCATACTCGCTTTTTCACGTTCCAGGCAGCCACTTTATATACCTAGTGCGTGTCTGCACCACGTACATACTGTGCACATAACACGACCGAAAGAGAACGATTTTAAATAATAGAATAAGGGTGTGTTGCAATTAATAGGAACGAGGAAAAGCGTTTTCGGAAACGCGCGCGGCGTGTTTATTGTGCAGCGCGCGTCACATTTATTATTAAATTGGGCAATTTTATCGATCACCCTTTTTCGGCTAAAAAGTCCTTTATTATATTGTCTGTTTTGTCTGTCTAGTACATGCAGGAGTATTTTAACCTTTGACCTCCTGTCTGCCGACGCTTTTTCCTTTCATTTATTAAGTGCTCATTACCCAAAAAATGCATTCTATCTTAAATTACAATAATAACAATAATGCTTCGAACAAACAAGGAACGACGTGTTTGATTACGACCCAAGTGTATTAAACTAAGTCTAAATACTTACAGTACACGTATATCTATAGATAGCTTACGTGTTTACATGGCAAATAGTAACAATAATGCTTTCCCTTGATGCAGCCCTTACCTGGTGCTAATGAAAACTACGCCCGTAAATAACACTATCTACTTTGCTAATAGCGAGGACACTAAATGGAAAGGGTGCAGGACTGTAGGACGAGCAATAAAGAATCGGAATTACGTGTTTATTTTAACTTACCCGAAATGTCTATTTGCAATTCGGCGATGCTTACCTTTTTGCCATTTTCTTTTTTCTTTTTACTCCGGTATCAATAAAGCGGCGTTTTATAGTACGTGTATGTACCTTGTGCGGTATTTATGGGCGAATTTCGTTGCGAAAGTCAATAAATTCATGGTTGATTATCTCGTTGTTGTATTGGGTGCGGTCGGGATCCTCCACTTTTTGCCCCTCGGTGAGTGAGCGTATAAAGGAAAAACAACTTTTTGCAGTGCTTAATTTATATAATAAAGCAACTCACTTTCTGTACCTCATTCTCTGCACCGGACCACCAAACGAGTGAAAAATTGCCTCGACTATGTGAAGTGTATCGATTCATGAAATGTCTCGCTTAAAGGACGAAAAAGTGAAAGTTTATTAAAAAGCTAATTAGCATTTTGTACTGTTTACAAGTACTATATTTTTGCAATTTTAGCATTCAAAGGTTTTAATAAAGTATTTTTAATTACTTCAATCATTTTTTTTTATTTACAAAAAGTGGTAAATAGAAAATGACAAAAAAGCACTTAAATAGAATTATAATTAATTTTGTTTCAAAAAATTGATTTGCATTTTTTTCCAATGAAGAAAACAAAATGTTGCTTTAAAGACAGTATCCTAACAAAATTAAATAATCGATTTTCCAAAATTATATACGAGTATTATCCTTACTTAGAAATTATTTAACATTACTTTGAATTTAGATCGTTTTAAAATTTATTTTAGTAATAAAGGTTTCACAGTTTAATAAAAAGATAATTGAAAAGATTTTACTATAAGAAATTTAGTTATAAACCATTACATCAATCATTGTTTTATTAAAAAAAATGTGGTAAATAGAAAATGACAAAAAAGCACTTAAATTAAATTATAATTATACTATTGTCTCAAAAATTGAATTGAATTTTTTCCAACGATGAAAACAAAATCCTGCTTAAAAAGCAGTAGTCTAACAAAATCAATTGACCGATTTTTCAAAAATTATATGCTAGTATTGTCCATATTTTGGAATTATTATTATTTAGAACGTTGATCTTTTTTAAATGTATTTAACTAATAAAGGATTTACAGCTTAATAAAAAGATAAATGGAAAATTTTTCGATATGAAATTTATTTATAAACCATTCTTAATTATTTTGAAATTAATATTTTTTTATTTTTTAGAATTTAATTTAATGAACAATACAACGGATAAAAAAAAGTTATTAACACCTTGATAGAAACATAAACCAAAATTGTAATTTTCTTAAAAAAAGCATTATTAATTAATTAAAAAATTTCACTGGTAACCTGGTACAAAGTGATTAATCTTTTACTAACTATTTTAGAGCTATGAAAAAAATTTAGAACAATATAAAAATGTAAGCCGGTAAGTAAGTAAGGATTACCCTGTATAATCAGACATTAAAAACAAAAGAATCGCGTCGAAAAAGCGAGAAAAAAGGAAAAAAGCGAGTTTTGGTGTATATCTAAGCATAAAAGCGGAAACGAGCCGGTTAATAAAACTATACTCGTAAATAGAAGCGGCGTTACAAATTAGTTTCGTATAAGTGAGTAGGATAGAGAGGAAGAAGTGGAAGAAGAAGAAGAAACACAAAAGAAGTTGGGGCAAAGTGTGTACATAGAAAATAGCAACAAAACTAACGAAACGAATCGTTCCTCCGCTCTGCATCGGGCTTCTTCTTCAGCCGCCTCCGGGAGCTTTTTGTCTTTTACTAATTTGACACAGGTGGCAGGAGAGCAACTTTTATATTATTCCGTTTCATAAGGGAAATGAAAGCAAATTAAAACTCGAAATAAAATACATGGGAAAAACAACAACAATACACTCAAACTCTCGCACACACACACACACACACACACACAGAGCTTTCGCAATAACTTCAACGCGCAAAGTAAAGGAACACATTTAATGTTTGCCAACAAAGTTTTTCCATATTAGCATGAGGATAATAATATTAATCATGAAAAATATTTGCAGCCGGTTATTTGTTCGCTTCGCATACCTCTAGTAATAATTTATCATTATATTGCGCATTAAATTTAAAAGCTTCACGCTGGAAGGTTCTAAATGTTTCATAGGCAGACCAGATTTGCACGCGTATTGTAATTAGCACGTCATTTTAATTACATTTTCTATGCACATGCAAATGTACAAAATATTACTGTTTATTACTGTTCATTTGCTTTCGAGAGTAAAGAGGCTACCAAAATATTTAAATGTGAAATCGATGCTATATTAATTAGTAAGTATTTTGATATTAGTTTGAAATTATTTAAATCAATATTACTACAAAATTAGCCGCAAAAATCAAATCAGAAAATTATAATTTTTGTAAGTTTTTAGAACCCGGCATATTATATAAACAGACACGACTCTCGTTGAATAGCTTTTGGGCGACGTATTGATCATATAAATGATGTGTTTGCGCTTACGCTCTGCTCATTTTCAATAAATCAATTGGTAAAATATTGTGACAGAATCAGACAGTGCAGTTTAAGTGCTTATCATGAAAATGTTTATTATTGAAATACCAAGGGAAAAACAGTATGTAATGATATTTTTTAATGAATTCTGATTATTTTAAAGTAAAATAATATAAAAAATCGTATTTTGCTGAAGACCCCTGAGATACTTTCAGAGTGCATTTGCAAAATTTATAAACTAAAGGAATTTAAAGAGCTTTAAAAGGGAGAAAAGAAAAATTAATACTTTTTGCAAACGAACGTTGTTTCTTGTTTGGTATACAAAGGGCAAATCGAATTGCATGCAAACAACATTAGGTAGACAGACCTTTTTGCAAACTAGTTTATTTACTCTACGTTAAGAATAAAGAGTTTGCTTTATGTGAAAATACATATTTGGAAGATCAAACGGGTGGGTTTCGCCTCGGGCGCCTCTCGGCAATTTTAAGTTTTCCATTTTCTTGCCGGTGGTAAACTGACCGCGAGGAAGGAAATTCAGGAGCACACGCGGTGCGTTTTCACGCATCGCTGAACTAGACAAAAGCATTTCTAATACCTTATCCTCCTGCACACTCTCCTCTCATGTATGTACTTGTGATTTTCCGGACGCACAAAGTTTCTCAATTTACACTCCAACGGCAAGATACATGTAGTTACTGCTGGCGTTCTGGTAAACAGGAAGTCCGAGCATCTCTCAGCTGTCGCCAGCCTGCTACTTCCGGTCAAATTTCGCCTTTCTATTTGCGACAAATATATACTACTACAAAGGGATTTATTATCAACCAGATAACAATTCTTGCTCTTTTTCTGTATGCATGCTTTGCAAATTTTGCCAAAGCTAAAATTGCAGAAAATTTTATTCTCTTAGTATTATTAGAAGTTAACATTTAATGGAAGCTTTAGGGGTTCAATTTTGAAAGTGCAGAAAGCATACTAACTGGTAAATTACACTATTTGTTGTTTAATATTATTAACTAATATGATATTAATAAAAATAAAATTGAAATATATGGAAATAACCCGAAAAAATGAAATAATTTCATCAATAGATACTATTTCTTTATCTTTTTATGCGTATTTGATCAAGGGAGAAAAATATTTCTTTAGGCATTGGATTAATTAAAAAAATTAATTAAAAATAAAATAATAAAATACTGAAAAAAAGGTAATCCGTTTTTTCGGGGACATATAGAAAGGGGTCTGGCCTTTGCGAAAAATAAGTGATTCGCAAAGCCGATTAATTTTTAATTTTAGCCAACGGCTTTTTCCTTTTGTTTGGCGATTTTCTCGACGAAGGGTCACACCGAAAAGAAAAAACCTTTGGCATTTAAATTAGGCATCGATTTCTTGTGCGTCGGCGACAATTGAAAAGTTTAGCCCTTAAATTAGGATGAATAATCATGTGATTAAAATACTCAGACTTTATAATGAGTGTTGGAAACACTCAAGAGTTGTTCGGAGTAGGAAGAAGTGCACTTTGCAGCTACAGCTCGAGTAACGTTCCTGCTGGATGCTGGAGTTCACTCTCCGAGCGCCATCCGCACACATATTTACGCACAAATAAAGCAGGCAAAACCGACGAAGTCTATTAAAAGTTGTACGTGCACGAAGAATATCCGTTGGGTCATTTCGGGGACAATTAAAACTACAATAAACTAGGGTGCAATTCAGTCGCTTGGTTAACCGCCTCGAAGAGTCTATTTCGAAAATTGCTCCGCTGTCGCATTTATATGGAATGTATATATCAAACGTGTTCATAAACAATAGAAGTGTCCCTTCTTGGTCCGCAGGGTGCGCAACTGTCCGTTCTGCAACTATTACGTGTTTGTATCATTTAAATTCCGCCATCATCCCCCGGCTCCGATGATGGAAACTTTGCATAATTAAAATTCCGCACGTAATTCGGACTGTATGTTGGTGGTGCGCGATTTTTGCCTTGCGCGGCGTTGCGTCTGACGACGTCGTATTAGGACGCACCGAATAAAACTCCGGGCAGAATTTAGTTTTTGCGGGCGAAAATTTAATCGTGGATTTATGCTTTGTTGCGCGCTGATGCTGTAAAGGGTTAATAACTCTAAATAATTAACATTCCCGGACACTTTTTTTTTTGTGCCGCTACACGACTCTCTCTTTCTATGTGCACAGAGTCTCTTTTTATTTCGCTCGTAGGAATTTTTAATTTGCACTGAGGAATTTCGCACATCCGATAAACCAACAGGTTTTCTCTAGTTGCCGCTGTTGAATCGATATGTTGGCGTATGCGAATGTATAAATTCAAAAGTGACCGCACAAATTCGAACGCAGTGGAGGGAAAGTTTAAAAATTGGCTTTCGTCTGGAAATTTTTGTTGGCAAGTCGTAATTTTTACTTGGGACTGCTAGGGACCATGGAAATCTGACAGTGACAGCAATGTTTGGAAGCTGCATTTGTACCTTGTAAACACACATCCGCAAAGTCTGAAATACGTTTTTTGCACAACCACTGATAAAAGATTTATTACAGCTCTCACTTTTGCTTCAAAGGGTCTATTTGTACTGAACTAAGCATAAATAAAAAGAAATCTTAGTTGATACGCACGAAACTTGACATGGGTTCTTGGGGAGTAACTAAACAAACTTGCTGGGATGTGTATTCACCATTTGCCATTTGCCATCCTATGGAATTTTGAACAATTTTAATTTCGAAAGTAGTCTGAAAAGTTTTTAGTTTTTTTTAATTTATTTATTTAAGCAAAACTATAAAACAGATTTATTTCTCTTGCGAAATCCAATAATAAAGAAAAAACTTATGTCGATAAAACGAACATAAAATAAAGTACAAGTACCAGCATCATGCAAAGTGTTGAAGTATTTGGAAAACATTTAACTTAAAATTTAATCATTTTAAAAGCGTTGGGCATTTTTTTTTCTCAGTGCGAGTAAAGCACAGCATATCGACGATATATAATAATGAACTCTTGGAAACACAAAACGACCGTTTGGGGATTTCCATAGTGGTGCGAGCATGTGTCGAGTCTAAGTGGCAAACACTACACACACCGTAGAATCTGCATGCCGAGCCAATAAATTCATAGGGACTAATTGAAACGGATTGGTCAGGGGACACGTCGCTTGCACACATGTACACTCGCCCCCGATATAATTTACACACTACATACACCCTTCCTTTCATACTTGCCTTGCTGCACCTTGAGAAGTAGTTCTTGCCCTCGCCAACACCCTTAATGTACCCAATGTACCTACATCCTTCATGAACCACGTATTCCAAGTCGACGGTCCTTATAATATGATGTAGATGCCACCACTACACTCCTCTACTATATTAACCAAATCATTATTATCATACTTATATTCAAAATATAAGATAATCAGAATTAAAAATGTTGTCTACATTATTAATGGTTTTCAATTTTCATCTTAAATTTATTAATATGATGAAAAGCAATTCAATCTTATTCGGAATTTAACTACAATAAGTTTTCAAAAACTTTCAAAATAATTTAAATTTAAAATAAAGTGAAGTGCATTATTGTAGATTATAACAAACTCGGTTCAATTTTTTTAACTTTTAATTTAACTAAACAGGCAAGAGAAGAAAAGTAATAACAATTGTTCCGTGAAAACACCCTGTAGATATTGTTTGTGTGCATGGATGAAGTGGCTGTAATTCAGGTGAATTCGTCGGGATTGTAATAAAGGGTACCTATATGGGTGGCAAATGGAAGATAAGGGAGCGTTGCACCCTTGCTGCTTTACGGAAATAGTATTCGGCCTGGCTACCATTTGATAATTAGCTTCGATGGTTATGAACAATCGCCTCTTGTTATCTATTTAATATTGTTCAACTTTCGCCTTGTCCATAATGCCATTTATAATGATTAAGCCCGATTGTGTCAGTGATTTAATTACGAGGTACATTAAGCCATGAACAATTCAGTTTCTTTTAAATTATTAACTTTAATTTTAATTTAATAGATCTTTGTTAGAAATAATTTGAAAAGCACTTCAAAAGTATTTAAATTTACAACTTTGAAAAAAACATCCAGTGGTATACCAGGAAGGAATGATCAAATTTCAAATTATTAATTTTTACTTCACTGCTTTTTAAAAAATAATTAAAAAAATAAAATGTAAATGTATTTTTCAAATTAATTCCTCTTTGTCAAAATTATAATAAATTTACAAAGTTTAACGATGTAAAAAAAGAAAGGTTCGAATAAAACAAAAAACTGTACTGCCTAGATTTAGTATAGTGGGAGTTTCACCCCAACGGATAAATCAATATGTCAACTAGCTGATTAATAAACAAATGATGTCATTATTGGTACGTACCTCGGCTATACAATGGAGTCCTTTATGTGTGCCGTTAATTAATCCATCGCTTGTGTCCATCCAGGTATCGTAATTTATAGCTTCATCAAAGAAAATTTCCCCCGCAGTGCGAGTCCCGTATAACAAATGCACACACTCATCGACGTCGATTTTGTTTCACCCCCTCGGACGTACATGCTGCATATAGGTATACCATAATGATGTTTGCACTAACGAATTTATTTGTCGATATAGTTGGCGGTGGTAATCGATGCGTCCAGTTCTCCAGTGACATCCGATATATTGCATCATCCTCAAAACACGCGCTGCTGCGGCATTCACCCCAAATGCACAACCCGAAGTGATTTATATGTATTAGAAAGGAAGATTTGCTAATATTTACCAATGTGCGACGACGCTAAAGCCCTCCGTAACATATTGAACGATTCGACAATAACTAAGGCTTAGGGACACACCGTTTTCCACGTGAAATGTCTATTTAATTAGCTAATCCGACAAATAGATTCAAAACACCTAGTGTGGTAGAGAGCTGTTGCGGTTTGGAGTTCGCCTGTAAACTTGAGGATTGTTTAGTTGAAGACCACAATCGAGGGGCGGTGTGAGGAAGGCATCTCGTGGTGCGTGTCCGTCGTAAACCACATTTCGGACAAGGCATCCAAACAATCCTGCTTATTAACGACCCAACTACTTTAGTCCTGTACTATTTAAACTATTCCAAACGTTAAAATTTGCTAAAAAATGGAATAAATAAAATTAATTTTATTATCAAAATAAGGAAAACGTTTATTTAATTATTGTAGTATTAAAATAAAATATTTTCTGAAAGAAATAGTATAGTGATTAAAACAAAAGTAAGTGTTGTAATTAAATTAATAAAAAAAACAAACAAAAACAAAAGTGAAATGTGAACCCCTTTTTTGATCGCGTAATTGCGCGCTGGATCTATTTTGCGCTCTGCTGAGTATTGTTGCAAAGTCAAAATCCAATCTCGGGGAGTTGATGATGAGGTCCCTCGACTAGTTCGTATTCAACGGACACGTGCAATCAAGCTTGTGCTCTTCCCCCAACGCGAGGACTCTTGGCAAATTAAAAGCTTATGTCGAAGCCTAATCACCGTGGAGGAAACAACTGTGTAGGTAAGGAGTCTCCGCGCAACGGTTTCTTGCTTCTTAATTAGGGTGCTGAGTGTCGATGAAAGGATTCGGGGGCTGGACAATGACTAAAGGCCGCCTTGACCATCATCAGAGAGACTAGCGACTGCACATGACAACGAGCTTTATGAATAATAAACAAGAAAGCCGCAGCAAATTAGTTCGCATCTGAAATATCAAAAGGGTTGATTACTGACATCCTGATCGCAGACCTCCATTGAAGCTCGAATTACTAATCATGTTAAACGAACGTATAAGAGGTCCACCAGGGGAAATGGTGTGAAAGTGAAAACGTATAGCTAACGACTAAATATATGCACAGTTTTATGTTTCTTTTTTTGTTTTGTTTGTTCGTATTGTTTTTTTTTTAATTGAAAACTCTGTGACTTTGCTTTTGTGTAAAACCAACAATAAAAGAGTTGAAGTGAAAACTGAAAACAAAACTTTCGGGAGTCTGGATGAATTTTTTTTTGTACTTTTGCACCCCGAACTAACCAAATAAAATAAATGAGTCATGACTTGAAGGATTCATTTTTTCCTCTCATGTAAATAAGTGAACGCCTCCGCAAAGGACGAAAGTTTTTCTTTTGGCACGTCGGCGTGGGAGTGAGTCCGGCGCAAAAGTTAAAACACATCACATAAACGTGTTATTTATGCACGTGGGCTATGCGGCAGAGGGAGCGGTCCGAAGGAAGGAAATCCTCGTCCGACCCTAGCTGTTCCAAGGAGTCCGTCAGGTCGTTAAAACTGCTTGCCATGCAGCCTCCGTCCGCACCGCCAATCTGTCAACCCCCTTTTCCTTTGAATAACTTACGACTGGGTCGACTTACTTCTTTGTCTCTTCTAAGTCTGGCGCTTCTAGACCAACCAACCAATTGCACGGCCATCGGTAACGAACGGTCACTTACGGCCCAATGAACAAACTTTATTTATGCATCAAAAGACTCCTTCGTTTTCGCTGTCTAACGACAATAATGGTAATTTGAAGAATTCAAATGTCTACTCGATTTGAACGAAAGAGTGGATGACGAGAGTACGATGGTGTCATACAAGAAGCCACTAACAAGCGCCGCCGTTGCGAATATCAAAATGCAAATCCGTTTGTTGAATTAACGAATGTTCGCACTCGTATTTCAAACCATCCGCAAGCAATGAATTTTAAAATTACACCGGGGAATTTAAATGCCATCTCGCTGCTGCTGAAACACAACAGATGAGAGAGCGAGAGATAAAAATGGTGGAAACTCCAGACCCTGATGCTACTGCTGCTACGACCTCATCATCGCCGATTATTATCCAAAGTTTTGAAAGTCTACACCGTATTCAAATTAGCAGCCAATCAAAAATGTATTTGCATATAAAAATTATTCATTTATCCAAAGCTGATAATCCTCTCTGTGCACAATTCCTATGTGCTTTTTTTTATTCGAATTCAATGAACAATTACTTTGAATAATAAAAACAGTAGTAATAAACACAAAATATGCAATTCAGAAAAAATTGTGGAAAATTGATCCGATGTATGATTTAAGAAGCAAATACGACAGTTAAAATCTTCGATAAAGATTCGATGATAAACGAGCGAGGGCCAATATGCAAAGGATAAGATTGACCTGAATGATCAAGAAGATTGAGAAGGGTGAAAGCAAACGTGGTATCAAATTGGAATACAAACTGGCCCCTTTCAGCATTCAACCACATGACAAGAATGACAATGTTCAAACTCAATTTTTAAATTCACTACTGTAGACAGAAATTCTGAACTGCTTTTACTGATGTAAGTTAGTTTACAAATTCTTTAATAGATTTTTTTGTGTGGATTTTACTCAATTGGTTGATGACTTTGGATGTTGTATCTCTCTTATTAAATCGGCGACCATCTAATCAGCACCTAAAGAAAAAAAATGCCAATTTCCGTGGAAAAAAATGAATCCGGGAATGAATCGCAAAAGAAATTGGAAGCAATAAAATGATTAAAATGGTGAGCACTGAAATAAAAGGAATCAAACACTTTACATTCTTGTATTACTTTTACATATATTTTATAAAAAGCCGTCGAAAGCTCGATCATTTCATGTCATACTAATATATATATATATATATAATATATTATATTATATATAATATAAATCATCATCATTATCATAATAATATATTATTATTGATATCGACCCTACGTTACATGTTAAGATGTAAAATAATAAAAGTATCCATAATAGAACAAAATGTCACAAACATTCGTATTACACTTTCATACATATTATTATTATAAGTAATGTTATAAGTTTTACAATAATATCTAATGTACCATCTTAAATTAACACAAAAAAACTTTTAATGTGATCCGGAAAGTGCTTTTTTCTTTCTTCAATATCTGAATTTTTGATAATGCGGGAGTTTAGAAGTAACAGAAATTTTGTTTTCAATTTAAGGGATCATTAAGCCGAAGGATTCCGTACAAATTAAATCTATTGCTTATTTATTAATAATAGTAAGAACAGTAGTACAAGTATTACAAATACAAGTTAGTTGAATAGTATACGTGTAATGTTACATTATTGTAAAATTGGTATAAAAAGGGTTATCGATATTTAAACTAATCATCAATCGGCCTTGTTTTTACTTCTCTCGCAATCAATCAGTCAACCAAACAATCTCATTTACCGATCAAAAGATATTGCTCATATCCTTTTTCCAAATTTAACCAACGCAACGAACGCTATAATAATAATAGTTTCATTAAACGAACAAGATAATAATTAATAGTAGGTACTCTAGTAGTTAGACATTATTGTTTATTTTTTGTGTAGGTATAATTAGATTAGTTTCAAACGCAAAACAACGAATAGAAACAATGCGTAGGTTGTTCGTTTATGATTATGTTACTTCTTCTTTTTCATCTTGTAATTAATTGGCTATTATTTTGCTAGTAATTATTGCAATGCAAACATTATATATTATGTATAGAGTCCGGGTGAAGAATTTTCTATGGTTTTATTTGGTTGTCATTATCAGTTAGTTGGAGCTTTGCTAATATAATTATGGCACATCGAAATTGATGTTTGCACGGCAAATCGAAACAAGTGGTTTGCAAACGATTTACTCGAGACCTGTAATTACTATTATTTATATTAGGTTTGTACTCGACCAGTAATCATTGCTAAGACTTTATTTAATTATAATGATAAGTGCTTCCTTTGTTTAACCAACCGCGCACAAGAGCCATCACATCTTACACATAAAAGAAATCAACGAAACTAGAAGTAGAAAGGTTTCAAATACATTTTCTTTATTGCAAATTATACTGTGCTTGTTTGTTTGTACTTTGACAATGATTAGAAGTGATTGTTGTAGCTATTAAAACCTTTCTTTGTTCACAGAAACATAAGTATTTGGGTTTTAACACAAAACGAATCGCGCATTTTCATTTGATTAATCGCCCTCTGCTAAAGTAGTACCAATTATTTAAAGCATTGTTTTAAGATTTGTTTAAATAATTGGTAATGCAGAAAGTGATCACGCCTGAGGCATAGGTACATAAAAATATGGTCTCGACTAAATCGTTCGAAAGAAGAAATAATTGATTTAATAATAATAATAATTACAAATTTAAATCGGCTACTACAGTACTCTTCTATATTTTATATCATCTTCTCGGCTTTCCCATCATTCATCACCTCTAAATATTTATCAATAACATATCTCTTATCGAACAACACTTTCCAATATTCTCAGCAAAGTTAGTTTAGATTCATTAATAGTTTATGATTAATTGAATATCAATATTATGTAGATTAGATTAGATAATTTATAATTAATGTAATTTAATTGAAAACAGCGAGGGAGTAATATGTACTTAATTAATTAATCAATATATTGTGTTACGAATTGAAACTCTATTGGACTAATAATAATAATAATAAAGTATGAATAATGAAAAACGTACGTTAAGAAGTGTAAACATTTGAAAACTCAAAGGATCAGCAAAGAATTTGTACTTTTAGGAAAGAATTCTAAGAGATGTTGGAAGTCGCCAAGATTACACTCGGCGACGGTTTCTGCAGCAAAAATCTTAACAAAACGGGGACTTTCCACGCAACCATGAGACTTAGAAATGATCAAGGTATGTACAGCTTACACCCTAAAAAAGCCAATGGTAATTTCGAATTTTTAAACATTAGAGTTATCATTACATTAGGTAATATTATCATATTTTAATTATAAATGTACAAAAATTATCACCCCAGATTGCTCTTCAGCTATTATGTAGTAGTACTACTACTAAAAATATCGGTAATATTTTCATTAATATAACCACCCTAAAGCTACGTAATACTTAAATTTAGATCACACTTTAGTTTCGGAACCCCGTTCTTCGTCACAATTAATGCCAATCGAGCGCCAATTTAGGAAAAATAAAGACGGCTTTTCATTTTCATTATTATCAATATATCGTTTTAAATTTTCAAATTTAGTAGTAGTTTTATCATTTTTTTTTTAATAAATGTTGCCAATTATTAATATTGCCAAATATAGAAAAATATAGATTTCGAATTTCCGCACAAAAATATACACATTTCTAAACCGAATTTTTAGATCACCCTTTTTGCCATATTAATTTTACAATTTACAAATCGTATCCGAAATTCAATAATTTGGTGCTTAGAAATTTTAACGTCATTCATGGTTGCTGGACTCTTCATTTCAATCAACTCTTACTTTAATAATTTATATGTTAGGTATTACTATCTCTACACGTGTCTTCTTAATAGTACTTTTTTTTTAAGTATAAAAACATCAACTTACACCCTAATAATAGCTATTTAGCAGCAGCGACAAAAGCGATGGTTTTACAGTTAATTAGTAATAAGTAAGTAGTAGTAGTAATAGTATAAAAACACACCGACATACACACGAGAATTGTTTTATAGTATATCATAAAAACACCTAATTTATAATATTTCATGGTGCTCTACGGTACGACCCTTACCCTGATTGTGCCTTTCATTAATATGTATATTTGAAACAAAACAAAAAAAGTATTGTGCAAGTACAGCCTTTTTCGACTCGGTATGGCGCGAGGCAATGCAAAATCGACGAAACACGCATGCACAAACACTACTGTTTCAGGAAATATGTTTTTAGTTTTGCACCCCACCCTTTATAGAATTGATGTGTGCGTTTTTATTTTGGGTAATTGACTGACTGATGTTGGATTCTCGCGCATTTTGGGGTGAGCGCAATTCGCGCGAAAAGCCCTTGGTAATTAAGGTGTGTGTTCGTGCACCTGAGTCTCATATCACTCGCTATTAATTGTTTATTAAATACAAACGTGTTAACGATTTTACATTGATATTGCGAAAATGTGCGCTGCAAAGGCAGCAGCACAAGAGTGGATCGATTTGGCAGTTGTTGTGAGGTAAAGTGGTTCTTTTGTAAAAAGCATCCTTGCGTGTTTCGTCACCGAATCGAATTACCTCGCGAACATGTTACGCATCAGGGACACTGAGCAGAAGGGAAAACAATCAATGAGTAGTTGAGGAGAGGGTACGAAAAGATATCGGGATGCCGTTCCGCGTTCACCGCCGACCAGCGGATTACAATATTAATTATTAGGTGATTTCATCATTCTCAAATATAGAATATATTTTTTTTGCACAGGGTGTTCGTTTTTGGCACCTTAGCATGAACATCGAATCTGTATTTTTACAAATAACAAATTCAAATTCATCACAATTTTTTTTTCCCTTCAAAGTGCTAAATTTTCCGTTGTTGCAGATTTTCAAGCAGAGAAGTAAATTTGTGATTTATTAGATTTTGTTTTCCTTTGGCATTTCAAACACTTGGAAAAAGCACCCTCTTATTAACCTTCAGCAGTAAATTCTCTGGAACGATTCCAAGATGCCCATGATAAGACATGAAAAAACGAACCCTCTATACATCCAATAGTGTTTATCCTAAATAAACATGCAATACTTTAGCATGTATTGTTAAGTAATTCATCGTAAAATATCATCGTTTGGATGGAAAACAAACTCTCTAGATTTGCTTTTTGGTTCGATTAAGATGGCATCCAGCGAATTTTGGTTGTTGGTCCTCGCACCAGCTGCGGTGCCCATTTTCATAATTTTCATCATCATCATCATCATTTATATCAATCGATTAAAACTTTGGTAACGGCCTTTCAGTTTTTCATTAAAATTTTCTCATTTAATTTTATCAAAAAAGCTACAAACTACGTCCTTAATAAGTCTTATAGTATTAATTATTATTATCGAATTTATATACTAATAGAAAAAACGACATCCAATAACACATCCAATGCTTGTTTCTTACGGTTTTAGAAATCTGCGCTCTTTGAGCAGTCCTTTGTTTCTTAGTGATTGTAAATATTTCGTATATGAAAATATCAGTGCATACTAAGTTAATCTTAAGAGTTAGGTATAAAAAGTGACGTAGTTTTTAAATTTTGTATGTATACTATGTACACGTATGCATTTTTTGTGCTTCTTTCACTTTTTCAGCCTTTTCAGAGTCGGAACGTATGTAGTATTTCGTGTAATATTAGACCGGTGTCAGTTCGTTTTTAATTCTTAAAATTTTAGGCCTACAACGATGATTATTTTCTTCGCATTATAGCGTTATCAAAAACGAAATTAAAGAGCAGATGGGCGCTTTCACTTAACAAAAAGAAAAACGTTTATTATGTAAGTAATATATTTCCTACGACTAAGCTCGCTCACACAACAACAGACACAAATATTGCGCGCTTCTTTGCGGATGATTTAAGGTCGGTCGGAAGTGTAAATATCGGTTAGTGGTCAGTAAGCAGGCAGTGATTAATGTTTATACACATAATAAAAAACTGTTTATATTGCTGCTATATAATATAATTTGGCTATTTCCTCAGAACATTTAATGCTATTATACTTTCTTTAATAATAAATTATTTTATTTGTTTGCAAAATGAGTTCCTCGGAATAAAAAATTGCTCCTAAATCATCTTATTATTTGTAGTAAACTGCATAAATATTGTTATTTCCTTTTTGATGCTCCAAATATACAATAATATGTTGGATGAGGTTTTCAGTGAATAACCGAAAAAAACGGAAAAGCATTTGCATTTGTAACTATAAATGAGAATTGTACCTATATTATCATGTTTATTATCATTTATTTAAGGATAAAATTTGCAAAAGTAACGAACTGTTCTTTTTTTTGTGTTTTTCATCTATTAAATATTATAATTTGTACTTGAAAGCATTTTTCTACTAACGTTTTGTTAATATAAAACCATCACACACATGCAATTACCTACTATTTGTTTCATTTATCTGCTTTACTTTGTTTCTATTATTTATATCATCATCAATTTGTTGCTTAATATTTCATTTAATGTTTTTTTTTCTTTTCATAAATAAAAGTAGTATGAGCTGCTGAGAGTACTTTGTACTTTTTCTGTTACTTGGAAGGCTCGTTTACAATAATACCGGGCGCGTACTTATTATATTAGTATTTCTCTTTTGTTTTTTCTTCAAAAGACGGTGTATTTTCATTTTTCCAGTGTGGTTGATTTGTGTGCAATATAAAAATGTATGTATTACAAAATGTCCATATGTTCAGGAAACCGACCAAATCGAAAAAGTGAACGCGCCCCTCATTGGAACACACATACTTCCATTTAACGTAAGTGCCAAACACACGCTTCCTAAAGTTAAATTTCTAAACGCTAATTATTGGGACACAGCAAATTATTTCTTCTTAAACCGTAACTAACGTTAATGTGCTTAACTTCTTCAGATTTCCGATTATTAAAGCAAGTACTTAATTGTGTTGCCGAAAACTTAGAAAAAAATAACGCGCGAGAAAACCGATTGCTCGGATTGCAGTTTCATATTTTTTATGCACTAATTAATTGATTTACAATGGCTATGATAATATGAAAAGCTTTTTTAAAGCAACTAACTAAATTCGAGCTAACGAAACCAATAACTACGGAAACTTCATAGTTATATAGTGTATATAGTAAGTATACATATAATAATAATGATAATTAATCAATAAAAGTAGTTAGACGATGATTAAATCACAAATGTGCCATCTTGTTTAAAGACTTGAAAGTCATAATATTATGTATAATAATATAATAATAAATTTGCTACAAACTAACAAACACAATAAGAATAATAAACTAATAACATAACGTATTTGCTTAATTAGGCATAAAGAATAATTAATAATAATAAAAAAAACATTCAGCTATTGTTTGGACTGTCGAAGAATAAAAATAAAATAAAATAATAATAATAATAAAAAAACAAAAACGAAAAATTGTGAAGCGAAACAAATCGTTGTTTGTATTCTAATTATTGCATAGGTTTCATTATATTTGCTGTTGTTTAGTCTGGGTAAAAATGCAGTTTTTCCGCTCTTTTCTGCCATACATAAACTTTTTTTTTTGTTTGCGTTTCACCAACCGGCTTCCTGTTTTCTTTTTTTTTCTCTTCTCAAAAAATGCATAACAACACAATAATAATAATATAATAATAATAATAACAAAGGGAACTAATGGGGTTGAGAGTGATGTCTGTTATATCTACCGCTCGCGGGTAAGCTGCAGGCGACAAAACTCATCCAATCGAAGGCCCGCCAACTCGCGCCACAGCAGACCCAGGTCCAGGTCCATTTGGTCTGGCGGCGGCGAGGGTGGGGCCTTTGCGGGGGCCGCGGGCTATGGCCACAATTGCATGCTACGTGTCGGCCGTTCGTAGCAGTAGGGCAGCGGTTTCACGAAATGGGTGTCCAGTGTACGGCAATGCGGACACGGGACCATATGGCTGTAGTCGCTGAAGAAGTTCAACCTTTGAGCCGGATGAAGAACTGGCTTGTAGCAGGCGTTACACTGCAAATCAATTTTTTTCTTCTTTTAGAGTCATATTTCGTTTCCTGTTTATTTTTAAATTAATATAGGTTGCAATTAAAAACATGATTTAATTTATCGGAAAAGAATAAATGATAATTGATTAGCAAAAAGTTTTATGATATAATTAAGCCAATAAAATTTGTTTTTGTAGCGCCATAGTAAAAACAGTTTATATAGTTTCTCTTCAGATAAATCGGTGCACTTGTAAAGGCAATAAAATAAAACTGTCTGGTGTTCATTTAATTGAGAAACAATTATATTTTATGGCTTCCTTAATTATGTTAGACTTTATTGCTTGTATAGCTGATTTTATATATATATATATAAAAGACATAATGATAAGTTAAACTGTAAAAAAAAACGGTTATTTTTTAAAAGAACTTATATTGACTTTTCATAGATGAAAAAGCGAAAGTTAATTGTAGTTGGGAAATCTGTAATCAATATTTCTTAGAAATCATAAAAGTTGATTATGGGTTGATCCAAAAACTAGGGTAACAATGTTAAAAAATATATATTAAAATTTTATTCCGAGGAAAAGCTTTTAAAAAACTTATTTTATTGGCTTTTCATTGGCGAAAGTGAATACTAGTTTGATATCCGATAATTAAAATTTCTTCAAAATAATCAATGATAAATATAGGATAATTGGAATAGCCCTTAATAATTCAATTATAAAAATTTAATCTGAAGAAAAGCTTCTTAATTTAGTTTAATAATTTCTGTTCTAAAAAAAAGAAAAACTAAAAGCAAAAAAAGGACTTACTTTGATGCGTTCTGTGCAACAAGGCATGGCAGCGAAAATATCATAGGAGTACATGGTACCCAAAACGAGAGAGGATCCATCCCACTGTTGCTTGCAGAATCTGCATTGAATGATGCGGCCAGAAGCGCCCTCCAGACATCCCATGCAGACGACCGTGAGGAATTGGGTGCGACCTTCCACTTTAACCTGCACGCAAAGTTTTAATTCGTATAAATGTGATTAAAGTCCAAACGAAATACACAACATCAACAACAAAAGACTGTAAACGGACAGAGAACAAAAGGAAAAAAGGACGAAGAGAATAGAATGTGTTTCGTACCTCAATACAATTTTTAGCGTGTTGTCTCGGACTGAGGAAAAACGTGCCGTCTACCAAAGGATACCGATCGAAGACCAGCAGTTGTTCCTCGCAGAGGACGCAGTGTACCTTATTGCGTCCTTGCGAGGCCAGGGTGGAAAGTATGAAGCATCGAGTGTCGTCGTTGCCGTGATTACCCTCGTCCTCGGTCTGAAAACACACAACAAGACAAACATTTAGAGAGAGGTGTATCTGGTGCAGATCGCCAGTGGTACACTGATAATATCCGGGGCGATTTAATGAACCCCGAAGACCGGACGCAATAACCGAAACACGGTAAACATTATCATCATACTCAAATACGTGTAGGTATGTAAAACAAACATAATAAGTACCTAGAGATCCATAATAAATCCTCGCAGGGGGAATTTCTTTGCTGCCTCGTTTTCATTACGGCTTTTGCTATACTGATTTTAATAAACGAAATATTATTGCGTCTGCAGAGACTTGAAAATCGTAAAAACGAAACAAAAACAAACAAAAAATTAAGCAAATGAAAAGTCTCCAAGATTGCTAAGTTGCCAGGAAATTATCGTAACAAATTGTTAATTGCTCGAGGAAAGCGAAGGAGAAGGGTGAAAGCTTTTTCTAGCAGTTTCGTTCTTTTTTTATTGTTTCATTTCGCCGAGATATAGTTGTTTTAGTTGCCTAATAAGAAAAACTAATTAATTAAAAGATATTTAACTGCAGCTTTTTCATTCGCTTCTTTTATTGCCGCTTTAATTAAAATGTCCGCTATAATTTTGCCATAAAGGCAATAATTTTTTAACTTTCCGCTCGTTGGTTATTAAAAAAGTTATTACTTTTTTAGTTCTTTGTTTTTTCTACAGGACTAATGGTTAAAATTTTCCAAGTGAAAACATATTTTTTTGTTAACTACTAGTTCTTTCACATTTTTGTTTAGTAATTACATATTTGTAATTGAAATTATATGTGTAAAAAATAGCCGGGACCGTGGTCTAGTTGGTTCGAACTCCGGTTACAATACCGAACGTCATGGGTTCGAATCCCACGGCCGGCAAGATATGGGGTGGTGAATGGGTAGGCATCCCCATCACCACG